>ML789331.1:0-19009 GCA_009831015.1 Picea engelmannii
CCCCGCGATCACTATAAACAAATTCTTTTAAATAATTTGAATTCAATATAATAATTTACTAATAGATAAGGATATGCTATTATCTTACATGCTATTTAATAAATAAGGATATGTTATTATCTTACATGATATTTGTTAGTTATATCGAGAGATACTCTCTATAGTTTAGTATGGGGAGATGTTGTCAGGTACATAACATTAAAAAATAAAAAATAAAAATACAAGTTGATTTAACATACAAATATATATCTAATATATATATCAAAGAAAGCTTCTCATAATATCTTCTCTAGGGAAGAAGTAGAGCTGGATATAATTCTTTTTTGGTTTTTGCTTCTTGTTGAATTCAACATTATGAAATCGGTAAAATGCTTTCTTTGGTTATACTAGTAAATTGATAATCTTATTTATGTGAGTGGAAGTAGGGTTCCCGCTGCCTCTTTGAACACCTGTTCCAAAATGTCTTTATGTCTTTCAGTTGGTTTCCAATAGTTGAATGTAATTTCTCCAGCGAACACCATCAACCAATCCCAACTTAATTGTGACTAATCCACAGAGCATGTTGGGCGTCAACACGCTCGAAATAGTGATGAATTGTGTAGACTTTTTTTTTTTCCAACAGAAAATTGCTCTTATATTGATATAAATTTTTAGACTAGGAACAACAAGAACAAAGCATGTGAATAAGCTCCTCGCTCCCTCCAAACTTAAAGGTGTAAAAACCTCGAGCTAGTACTGTGACTAATACAAATAAAAAAGTAACAACCCACCAAGACCCCAAGGTTTGTCTACAAATGAGCTATTGTTGTAGGAAAATCCCCCTGCGAACAGGTGAATTTCGTCTTGGATCCTAGACCCCCATGACCACGACAAAAAAATTCTAACATTGAACACCGACATTCCTTTAAATGTAGTTAAACTAGTCAAAGGAAAAAGAGGAAGAAAGCATGATGTACTTTTTTTCTTTTTCTTATGAAGTTTGTCCTTGCTCGGTCGAGGCTGAACTTGATCTTCAAGCCCTTTAATAAGTTCTGCAATTCAATAGACAACAAACACAATGCATGCTTCCTATTCTACCAATATTAGCTTAAATTAGGCTTATCAAGAAGAGACAAGCCTATACAAACATACACAAACTTGAAGGAAATAGGCCAAACATATATTAATGAGAACATAACAAGGTACTTGCATTCTTTAGATGCAGATGCAACAACCTCACCAAGTCCTCCTTGTCCAACCCCTTGCTCGAAAGACGCACGATCAGAATGACAATGCTTTTCATTGATATTCTCCTCCTTTTCACCATGGGAATGCCTATTTTTATAGCCTTTGATAGGCTCAACCACCTTAGCTATCTTCGGAATAAGTTGAGGATATGACTCCATCAGTTGTGGTATTTCCCTTAGATCCAACCTATAACTTAGATTCGAGCCAAACCAACTCGGATGCTTTCTAGCTGTCCTTAGAGATAAGGGGGATTCATCCCCAGGATTCTCTCAACAGATCGACGCTCCCTTAAAACTGACAACAGAGCGCTATAACACTTCCTGGTAAGTGGACAAGAAGTGCTAGCGCTCCCTGCATGTGAGCAGGGGAGCGTCGATCTCCAAAAATTCGTTTAAGATGATCATTCTTCAAGGAAAAATATTTGTAAGCTTTGCCAAATGATGTGTTTTCCTCTTCTAACGAGTCTTAGAGGGTGTACCAAGTGTTCTTATGGTGTCGTTTGTAGTGCGACACATGCAGGACGATACGATGTTTGCGACACTTGCGACACTTACGACAATGACAATGGGACATTATCGAAGTGAGGAATTTTGACATGTAACAAATTGCCCCCAAAGTGTGAGGTCAAAAGATGGAAGCTGATGGCTGAAGCACTTTGTAGATTTTCGAAGCAAGGGCATGGAGTCAGAGAACCTAGTAGAAGCTGCAAACAACCATCAAACAAATGTTATCATATGTTTCAAACCCAAGGCAGGTATACCTATGCTTGAGTGACAAAGGACTTTATGGTATGGCCGCCACCAAATACACTATGGATCCATAATCATATTGACYAAGGATGTACCCACCAAAAATACAATGTGATCTATACTTCCATGACATKAACTGATCGTAGCCAYGAGAAATATACAGTGGATCTACGAGATGATAAAACATAGCCATGTACCAATACAAAATGGATCTATGTGATAGTATATCAGTATGCTCAAAAGATTTCCTTCRCARCCTGGGAAAGCATATAACAAAGTGAAAGCTCAACCCAGGGTCTTTGTCCCAATCCCGATGTAGTATGAATCTAACCATGTGAATAATTGTTTTGATGTCAAACATGGTAGAAACCACTTGATTACCGGTCAATGAGGTAAACCGTTAACAAGTGCAAGGGAAATCCCCAGTGATGTCACTGACTCCCAAGGTACCCTAGTACAATCCAACAAATGTGAATAAATGATCTGAAGTCGAACATTCGTGGAATTGTCCAATTAGAGGTCAATGATGTAAACCTATTGTTAGAGGCAAGGAGGCCTGCCATTGAGGCATGAAGGTCCCAAGGTACTAACCGGTTTCTAAGTTAAATTATTGGATGATGTGTTGAAGTCGACAGGAAAAGACTCATCGAAGGAGGGCCTTGATGTATCCCTCATCAACAACACGAAATTCACATAGAGATGTAATATTGTGAGTCAAATGAGTATGGACTGACACGGGTATTGAAACTGAAAATTTGTGATCATTAATTCTTGAGGCGGATACTTCCCTTGAACACTGAGGCACAACATGACTTGGCAGCATAAACATAACATGGACCAAAACATGATGCAGTGGATACTGTGACTTTTGTCGAGTGACCCAAATGAGTGAAAAGACTCATGGGATTGGTTCAGTGCAGAAGTTCAGCGGATTAAAATGTAGGTAGAAACAATGTGTTGTGTTCAAGGGTGACTGCAAGAGTGACCTGTGACAATTCTAAAAGATAGACTTGCTTGCTTCCTTCAATTTCCCCCCCATCTAGATAGACGAGTACCTCTTTTTATTTTTACGAGCTCAAGGAGGATAACACATGCTTGATATAACTCACCTTCGGTAAGCTCATCTTCCTTTGTTTAACAAACTGGAAGAAGTAAGGGTTCAGTCCCATATGGGCCCTTCAATGTGTGATTTTAATGAGTCCAGAGAAGGAAAACTCGTTGGTTTTTCATGTTTAGAGAGTCTGAAAATAACTTAAAGACGACTCCATGGTTGTCTTTTTTTGTAAATTTAGTCTCCGAAGTTCGAAAAAGAGATAAAATGATACTCGGGAGCCGCTCTTTCAAAACCTTTTAAACAAGTGTGAAAGGAAGCAATATCACTCGGCAACCTTTTCATGTTTAGAGAGTCTGAAAAGAGCTTAAAGGAGACTCCAAGGGGTTCCTTTTTCGTATAACCTTTATGAGTCCGAAAAAGTGATAAAAGTCTACTTGGTTACATTCTAATGTTTTTTGCAAGCACGAGACAGAACAAAGACTAAGCTCGGTATTGGTTTCATTTTTACACGAGCTTGAAACAAAATTAAACTATGCTTGTAAATTCCCAATGTAATTTCCAATGGTAGGGATACCCATGGATGGTTGGTACTGCCCCCTGCCGGAGGGGCAAGTGCTTAAGAAACCATGGATTGATGGTGAGGAAAAGGTTGTGTTAACACAGTAGGTTGGGAATTCCCTTTGAAAAGTTTTGCAACTTCGTCATGATGAGGACAGTCTCGTGTGTAATGATCATCACCGCAAATCAGACACGAGAATTTTTGTTTTCGTTGGTGTTTCTTTTCAGTATTAGGTGGAGGAGTTTATGTCTTCGGATTTTCATTATTACTATTATTCTTTTTGGGTTTATTTTTCGTTTTCTTCTTTCCCTCAGATTGTTTTGAAGAGGCATATTGAACTGCATTCACCTTAGAGATTTGAGTCGAGGGGGAGGTAGAGGAGAGTGAAGTTGAACTGGTGACGGGTGCAGAAATAGAGCGATTAGCCGTTTCGATCGACTGTGATGAAAATTGGGTTTTGATGGTACCGATGACTCCATTTGCATGTGTCGTGGAAGAAGGTTTGGATGGATCAGTAGAAGTACAGGCGTCATTTGTTATCAACTCATACAATGTACCAGATTGTGAGTAAACCAAATCTAAATACTGAGCTCGGGCAATGGCTTCTTCCTCAGTGACCACACCACCCATAGAGACATCACGAGCAATTGGGGGTAAAATAGATTTATTAAACCACTCTGCCAATAACTAGTCAGGAATGGTCGCTTTAATCAACCTTCGTCGTCATTTCCACTCATAAATGTGATCAGAGATATGTATGGAGTTCGTTTGATGAAGGGAGGTTAAAATTTCAGTACCTATCTCGTAACAGATGCGTAATTGAAAATGCATGTGAAAATCCATAGCTAGGGAGTTGAAATCTTGAAAGGAACCACGTTGAAGTTCAATGTACCATTTGGTTGCGGAGCCTGTGAGTATGCGTTGGAAAAGACGCAAACGTATAGAATCATCCATCAGTGAGTTTGATGAACACCATAGATGGAATGTCATAACATGGTTGTTCGGGTCTTCCCCAGGTTTACCGTCAAATTTGGGGATGTCAGAAGGTAATTTAGCAGGAATTACTGGCCAAAAAGGAAAATGTAATATGGGATCATTTGTCAACCGAGATAAATCTAGTAGATCCAGTGTGGCGAGAAAGGGTAGTTGTCGGTTAACCTGAGGGTGACACTGATGCAGCATAGGGACACCAGTGGGGCCGTAAACTGGTTGAGGTGGATAATTGTATCCAGTAGGCCCTCCCATATATGGTTGTTGTTGACCAGTATAGACAGGATTCGGTTGTTGTTGAGGAGCGTTCATGAGTGGGGTCAAATCGAGTTGATTATGAGGAGTATACGTTGGTTGATTTGGTTGTGGGGGATAAATAGTTGGCCCTTGAGGAGGGTAAACAGTTTGTCCCCGTGGAGGGTAAACATTAGACCCCTGGGGAGGATAGGGTTGTTGTCCTTGAGGACCCCAGGTGGGATTTGGGACACCCGGATAAGGTTGTCCAAAATATAATCTGGAAGGAACAAGATTTAGTACTCCTCCTTGTGGGTTATGGTATGATTTCCCCCCTTGGTAAGGTTGATTAAACGTACCTCCTTGAGGTACTCCCCATTGTTGTGAAGGGTTTCTAGCAAAAGAGGGTTGCCCCCCTGCCATAGGTTGTGTGACAATTGTGGTTTGACCAGTAAAAGGGGGTTGTCCCCCAGTAGGTATGTGCAAGGGTGGTGTTCCCCTAGGAGGGATAGGCCCACTAGATGATGGTTGTCGCCCAGTCGGGATTTGTCCTGCAGTTGATTGTGTATGTATGGAAAGGTTCTGCATTCTCTGATGTAAAGGTGTTCCAACAAGATTATGTGGAACATGAGGAGTTGTAGTGTGAAGAGGTGTAGTGGTGGGAGTAATGGTTGAAGTACCTTGTGCATGATTAGGTGTTACGACTCCAACATTAAGGTGGATTTGTGCTGACGTAGTAGCATGATCGACTACTTATTTGATGGGACGATCAATAGTCTTACCGGACGGTACTGCCTCAGCAACAGTAGAGGCAAGAGGGTCATGAGGATCAAGAGGTGGTCGACTAAAGTCAAAATGTTCATAAAGATCACGTTCCGATGGAGTCCTCCATATGGAACGAATAGTTGTTTGTTATGGATATACCATGCCAACAGACCGAACAAGAGTTATGTATTCATCATAATCACATTGTGTTTCTTCCATTTGTGTTTCAGTATATGGCCTCAACGAAAAACGTTAAACTTCCTCTTCTATTATGTTACCGAATGAGTCGAAGTGAATAAGGAGTGGTTCGATAGGAGCTTCTGACACAGGGGTAGTATGAGGAATGGGATCCTCAACTATAACCAAGGTGCTTTTAGGATTTTCTAACAAAGGAGTAGCAGTGCTCCCAACGTCAAAGTGATTTTCTACCTCTTCACGGTAAATGTATTCCGATGAATTAGGAGGTAAGGGTTCGTAGCCTTCCAGAGGAAACCCTTGCATCCTACGTGATCTACGAAGACCTTTATCATCTACAATATCGATCTTGAAAAATTATTAAATAAATCAACAACACACGCTAAAAATCTAGAAGAACCAATAAGCAAACAAAACCTTCTCTCAATGACTGTACTAGTTGGTGATGAAATCCAACATTGCGTGATCAAATTGAGAAGAGGTTAGGATATGAGTGGGTGGAACAGTTACGATCGCGACCTGCTTAACGGACTTACGCCTTGGTGCAAGATTCCACATGGTAATCGTGGATTTACCCTCCAAGGACCCCAGTGAGTTTGACCAACGTCTGTTCCAGGTACAACAAAGACTTTCCTTCACCGTCACTTTGTGTAAAGACCCTAAATATTATAGCTACTAAGGACACCAACTCACAGTCAACCTCTGGATGGGTACATTCGACAATCCAGTTTGAACGTATGGGTAGGATAACAAGTCTGAAATTCTTCAAGAAAACTAAGGACAAGTGGACCAGTAGAACTCCAGAGGACCCCCAACGGATTCAGAATTCGCGAAGCACCGAGACCAAATGAAGACAGTTGGACCTCAAGAAGAACCCCCAATATACGATCTTACTACTACAAATGGTTAAATATCGAAGGGATAATCTTCGTGGCTCTCCTGAATGCGACCTCGTGCGTAATCCCTGTGTGAGAGGGGGATCCCAACTATGCTTGTATGAAAATTGGATTTTGTCTCCCTATCTCAAGATGCTAAGTTTGTTTTGAATTCTTTGGAGAGTTGTACTCACAGCCTAATCCAAAGCACTAATTCTAGTCTAATGTTGGTGTAAGAATCTAAAAAGAAAAAGTTTCTAGATCAATTTTAGTTAGCGTTGATTTTAGTGGTTGTTCTTTACTCAGAGGTGAATGAGAGTGAAATTGATGATATTACGACTCGAATCCCAAAGAAGCAAAAGAAAAAATTATAATCAATCGTTTCTTTCAATGAACTTCTATTTACGGGAAGGAGAAGAGTTTTCTTTCTTTCACTATCAAACACAATAATGCATAAATTTCATGTAATTCCTTTCAACAAGAATCCAATTCAATGCTAAATTATTTAGAAATCATTTCTAATATCCAAAACCAATCATGAAAAGGTATCTTTTTGTTTGAATATGAATATTAATTGATTTTATTTAATGCTTCTTATGCCAACAAGATTTCACTATTGCAGTTTTTAGACAATTTTAAGCCAGTATCATATAAACAAAAATAACACTCTCACAACAATCAAATAAGAAGCAAAAACAAATCCAAACTTTTAAAAAAGAAACCCAAAAAATCACACCCAACACATGTATCCAAAAAAATTTCAAAAGGGAGAAAAATCGACGCTCTGGTTGTATCGACACCAGAGCGCTACAACGCTCCCTAAAGCACTACAGGGGAGCGTCGATACTGAAATCAGTGCTTTGGATTGTAAAGGAAGAAGGGCATGGGTTTCAGAGAATGAAAAAGAATCAACCCAGAAAGTAAAAACTCAGGAGTTCTTGATCATCAGTCTATGTGAGATGACTTCAGGAATGACAACAAACGTATAAAAGAGAAAAATACAGTGAGCAAGATATGACGACGAGCAAAATCTAAGACAAGACCAAGGAAAGAAACCGAAACCGAAAGATTTGTTCCCCAATGGATTCACCAATTTGTGTTGTAGGAAAATCCCCCCGCGGATAGGTGAATGTCCTCTTGGATCCTAGACCCACATGACCAAGACAAAAAAATGCTAACATTGAACATTGACATTCATTTAAATGTAGCTAAACTAGTCAAAGGAAAAAGAGGAAGAAAACATGATGTACCTTTTTTTTTGAAGTTTGTTAGTCCAGGCTGAACTTGATCTTCAATCCCTTTAATGAGTTCTGCAATTCAATAGACAATAAGAACAATGCATGCTTCCTATTCTACCAAGATTAGTTTAAACTAGATTTATCAAGAAGAGACAAGCCTATGCAAACATAGACAAACTTCCAAGCATATATTAATGAGAACATAACAAGGTACTTACAATCTGTATATGCAGATGTAACAACCTCACCAAGTCCTCCTTGTCCAACCCCTTACTCGAAAGACCCATGATCAAAATGACAATAATTTTCACTGATATTCTCCTCCTTTTTCACCATGAGAATGCCTATTTTTATAGGCTTTGAGAGGTTGAACCACCTTAGCTATATTTGTACTAACTTGAGGCTATGACTCCATCAATTGTGGTATTTACCTTAGATACAACCTATAACTTAGACTCAAGCCAAACCAACTCAGATGCTTTCTAGTTATCCTTAGAGATAAGGGGGATTCTTCCCCAAGATTCTCTCAATAGATCGGCGCTCCCTTAAAACTGGCAATAGAGTGCTATAGTGCTCCCTGGTAAGTGGACAAGAAGCGCCAGTGCTCCCTGCATGTGAGCAGGGGAGCGTTGATCTCCAAAAATTCGTTTAAGATGATCATTCTTCAAGGAAAAATATTTGTAAGCTTTGCCAAATGATGTGTTTTCCTCTTCTAACAGGTCTTAGAGGGTGTACCAAGTGTTCTTATGGTGTCATCCGCAGTGCGACACACGTGGGACGAAAATACAATGTTTGTGACACTTGTGACACTTACGACAATGACAATGGGACATTATCGAAGCGAGGAATTTTGATGTGTAACAACTATAGATAGTCCAAAGACCTTCTGTCAACGCTATCACTAAAAAGATAAAAATAAAAAATAAACTCAACAAACAACGCCAAAAAAGATACAACAAAGGAGATTCAAGAACAATGGAGGGCCCTCATGCCCCTCTTCCCATTGTTTGCAGAAAATTTTTCCTTCTTGGTTCAATAAGTCCTTCTTGGATAACTCATCTACTTGCTTATTGTAATCTATGTAGATGTGAGTGAAACTGATTGTCCTGAACACTTTCCAGAGATCGCTAATCTTGTCCTTCCAACACTCTAGAGTGATTACTTGCAATTTACCTTTTTGATTCAGCCAGTCTATGATAATTCTGGAGTCTCCAAAAACTTGTAGGTCTAGTATATGCAGTCGTGTAGCAAGTGTTAATAAAGCCCAAACTCCCAACAACTCGACCTTGGTTTTGGTAGTCGACACACAATTGAAGGTCCACTTATAAACTGTATGCTTGTTGATCCTAAGGACACCTCCTGATCCACTTAGATGACCATTTAACTGTGTTTCTCCGTCAAACCAACTAGCTTTAATACTCTCTTGAAATGTGGTAGTAGTGCACTTGGTAACCATTGATTTATGAACATCCTTGTCCTGCCAAAAAAACCCAGTGTCTTGTGTAAAAACAAGTGGATAGAGGGTCTACCACTCTCAAAAATAACTTTGTTACGCTCCAACCATAAGTGCCAATTGATGAGAGAGGGTAGCGACTGGTGTAATGGGCATTGTATTAACTAGACTTTGAAGCAATAACTCAATGTAGAACCCATCCACATTGTTTTTATACTAAAAACATTATTAATCTTATTCCACACCTGTTGAGCAAAACAATAATGTACTATCAGGTGCAAAGTTGTTTCGGGGTTTTTTAAGCATAAGTAGAAAATGCTTGGTCTAGACCATCCTCTTCTTTGTAAATTATCCCAGGTAAGGATTTTTTCTTTCAATACTAACCAAGTGAACAATTTAATTTTGGGGGAAATATCCCAAAACCACATTTTGCGCTGCCATCCACAAATGGTTGGGGACCAAAGTTTGGATGTTAGTGTGTTGTAGACATTTATGGCAATGAGGATGCTCGATCCATCTCCCCCGGTCGATCTAAGATCGCCATGTCTGTCCTTCAACTTTATGCTCGAGTGTATCAGATCCCTGCAGTAAAGGCCACATTCAGTCGCCTGAACTCCAGTGAGTCTGAGCTCTTCACTAATTTTTCACTGGGCGCAAAT
Source organism: Picea engelmannii (assembly GCA_009831015.1). Taxonomy (NCBI): domain Eukaryota; kingdom Viridiplantae; phylum Streptophyta; class Pinopsida; order Pinales; family Pinaceae; genus Picea; species Picea engelmannii. Next base: position 9,999 of record ML789331.1, read on the forward strand.
TGCCCCCGATCTACCCACACCTCTGGCCTAAAATAGATAGTGGATATTATGTTGCTTTAAAGAAGTAATGATCTTGGGTGAGAGTAGTGAGTTTAATCCCAAGCCCAAAATCTCATCCTTACCAACAAATATAGAATGACCGGATCCAGGGCTCCAGCTCAACCAATGAGTTATTAAATTCAATGACTTAAGCATATTCCTCCATGTATGTGAGGCATTTTGAGTCCTAGAAGTGGTCATTCTCAGTCAAGTAACCACCGAGCTAAAAGGAAGATATTTTTCCTTTATAACATTATGCCAAATGTTGTCCTTCATCAAAACATGCCACAGGGTGTTCGCCGCCAGCGATTTGCTAAACAAGTGTAAGTTCCTGACTCCCCAACCTCCATAGTTCTTAGGTTTTGCAGTGATCTCCCATTTTCAAAGATGTATGCACTCCCTAGCCCCACTACATGACCAAAGGAAATTGAACATCAACTCCCTAATCTTGTTTATGACTGATGTAGGAATAATGGCCACTTCTGTCCAATAAAATGGCATGCTCTCGAGCACCGCCTTTAGAAGCACAAACTGACTTCCTAGAGTGAGCCAAGGATTACACCAGAGGCCAATCCTTTTCTCAAACTTAGCGATAATCCAATGCCAATCTTCGACCTTGTAATTTATAAGCTTGAGATAATAGTCAAGGTACCTAAAACCAGCTGATAAATCCACAAGATCAAAGGGGAAGATTTTCTTGAATGGGACTAAGTCCTCCTACTAAACCCTTGAATAATGCAAGGTTGACTTGTGTGGGTTCACTATCAGACCCGACGCCCCACAGAAAGTAAATAGAATGGAATCGATATCCTTCAATTCTTGAACATAAGCATTGGTCATGATAAGAAAATCGTCCACAAAAAATAGATTGAGAATCTTAATCAACCTGGAAACCTTGATACCCAATAACTTCCTTTCAAACTGTGCCTGCTTGAGGAGTAAACCGAGACCTTCCATCACTAAAATAAAAAGCACATAGGATAAGGGACAACCTTGTCTTAAACCTCTTCCACTCTGGAAGAAAGGTGCAGTCCCACCATTAATCAAGACTGCAAAGGAAGTTGTTGAAACACAACTCATAATCCAATTTGTTAACATAAGACCAAATCCCGATTGGAGAAGTGTCATCCGCAGAAAATCCCAATTTACACAGTCGTAAGCCTTCTGCAAATCAAGATTCAATATAATGGCCTTTAACTTTTTCACTCTGATACTGTGGAGACATTGTTGAGCAGTTCCAATCACATCCAGGATCTATCTATACTTTAGGAACCTCAACTGCTCCCTAAAAAGAGACTGTGATAGTATCGATTTAATCCCATTTGCAATGAGCTTTGCAATAATTTTATATGTCAAATTACAAAGGGCTATAGGTCTGAATTCACCAAAAGTAGAGGGCTTGTTAACTTTTGGAATCAGAACTAGTAAGGTTGAGCTCAATGACCTTATCACATCACCACATCTCCTAGATTCCTCCACCGCCTCCAGAAGGTCATCCCCTACCAGCTCAAAAAAGGATAAAAGGAATTCTACCATCCACCCATTCGGCCCCAGACTCTTGTCCTTGGAAAATCCCTTAAGGACAACAAGGATTTCCTCTTTGATACAAAGTTTTTCAAGTAAAAGACAATCCTCCTCTTCGACTATGCATGGGTATTTTTGAACCGTTCTTACTTGTTCAATAATTGTGTTATATCCCGCGTCCACGTAGAACTCTTTGAAGTGTCTACTCTCTTCCTTAACAAGAGCCTCTTGTCTTGTATGACATTGATCATTCTCATCCTGGATATCCCATATAGTTTTCCAATTTCTTCTGTTGCTAGCAAACTGATGAATTTTTTTTGTATTTTGTTCTCCACTCTATAGCCAAATCGCTCTACTCCTCTGTCTCCACAATTCCTCTTCCGCATGTAGGAGATTAGTACATTCTTCCTCTAATATTTTTATATGAAGGTTTGCATCTATCGAGACCAACCCTTGAGATTTTTTCTGATAGTAAGCCTCTAGTTCCTCCTCAAGTTTATCAATCTACAAGTGTTTCAGATTTCTTTGGCCCACGCCTTTACTCTGTTTTTTAATTGTTTCAATTTCTAGACAAGTCTTCTTTGTGCAGATGATTTGTCCAAGTTAGCCTGATCTCTCCACACCTCTTGCACTATACGACTGAACTTCTCTTCCCCCAGCCAAGTGGGGTTCAACTTGAAAGGATAAGTTGTAATATTAGGATTGTTGTCGAATTGTAAAATAATTGGTGCATGGTCTGAGATGTAGGGATAAGAGACCCACGACCTATGTCTACCAATTGAAGTGATCAGATCCTTCGACATATATACCCGGTCCAATATTTTGGAGATTTCATCGCGCCCGACTCTACCATTTCGCCACATGGGCACAACGACATCGGGTAAGATGTCGACTAAATGGTTTTCCTAGAGAATACCTTTGAAGTACCCTGCCATCGGGTCTATTATAGTTGTGTCTCCCCACACCTCTCTAGCACTGACCATGAAATTTAAATCTCCAACAACTATCAAAGTTTTGTGTGCAAGCAGGCCCCTGCTAATTAACTTGTCCCAAAATAATTTCCTCTCTAATAAAGGCACGTAACAGTTTAGAAAAGTAAGTTGTTGATTATCCTCAAGTAATGTACCTGTCAGAAAAATACCACCACAACTTAAAAAATGAACAAGATTTAACTTGTATGGATCCCATGCCACCACAAGACCCCCAGATCTGCGAACAAATATGACTACACACACCAACCACTTTGGTCGTGAAGTCACAAATAATCTAGCTTTCTTATTCTCAACCAAGGATTCTCGAAGGAAAAGGATATCAGGTAATGTTCTTCAAAGTAATCTGTGGAGGGAAGTTGTTTTCGGAGCCCCTCCCACTCCCCTAATATTTAAGGAGAGGAGAATCATTACTTTTCCTTGGATAGGGATTTCATGCCTCTAAGCACCCCTTGTTTAGACTTGTTTATGACTCACATAGACTTGGTTGTCGGAGGGGTAGTGACTCCACATATCCATCCCAGAGCCAGTGAAATAGTGTACGTATTGGAAGGGAAAATCTTTGTTGGCTTAGTCGATTCAACTACAAACAAACTCTTCTCTCAAACATTGGAAGCTGGCAATGTGTTCGTGATCCTAAGGAGAACCTTTCACTTTGCTCAAAACATCATAGATAAGATTGCAACTACAATCAACACACTCAACAACCAAAATCTAGGGCTTTTATTACTCCCCTCGGTCACTTTCGCTTCTAGTCCAAGCATTCTCCAAAATGTTCCGGCCAAGTCATTTTCCATCAGTTTATAAGAAGTGGAGAAAATCAGGAAGATCCTTGAAGGCATCTAAAGCAGTCTTATATTATATTATTAATAATAATAATCGCACTAATTGTGTGTATGTGTGGAGTAATAAGATGTTTTAATTACGCAACTAACCATTACAATCCTCTTTTTGGCTAAGAAATATCTAAATGGCTCAAATATGTACATGCTACATTATATCTAGAAGTTCATTCAAATGGTTTCTGAAGTCGTTAGGGAAACAAGTGATGAATACCTTACTTTTAATAATGATAATGAATTTGTAATATTAATAATAATGTTGATTGTGTTATTATTTACTTATTACATTTAATGAGATTTATTTATATTTCAATATAATAAAAATATTCTATTGAATTTGGGAAGATTTACTACAACAAGTTCAATAAAGATTTTAAAGAGGTAAGATAAATTCACTGTCATATTAAATTTTTGGTTTTAAAAAGACGTGACAAATTCACTATAATATTAATTTAAGATTTTAAAAAATTTAGACAAAATTATAGTTATATTTCAATATAATAAAAATATTCTATTGAATTTGAGAAGATTCATTGTGTAAAGATTTTAAAGAGGTAAGTTAAATTCACTGTCATATTAAATTTGAGATTTTTAAAAGTTGTGACAAATTCACTATAATATTAATTTAGGATTTAAAAAAAATTAGACAAATTCATAGTTATAATAAATATCAATCTAGATCCAACTTAACTCTAAATTTATCAAAAATTGAGATGAGTTGAGATGGATTAAATATATATTACTAGATCCAAGGTTAAATGGATCTAGACTTGTTAATTAAAATACATGTTAATAATACTTTATGGCATATTATTATCACTTTTTACAATAAATGTATGAGTTGGAATAAAATTTGTATTAAGTTTTACAATGTTTCTCATTTGATTTTTTTAAATTAAAAATGTCTCAGTTTTTGTTTTTTAATTGAATGAAATAACTCCAAGTGATATACTTTATCATTGTTAAACCACAAAAATTTCCTTATAAACAAGTGGAATGTGTAGTATCAAAGCTACTTAGTACTAGCTTCTTAAAAAATTGTTTTAATGCAATAATTTTGCATAATCCAATTTTCTTTAAAATAAGTTGATGTATTAATTTTATATAACTAAAAGAATAATTATGAAACATATGGTTTAAGCAATAATGTACAAATGACTATTCCATTTTTTAAAAGCCAAAGTAAAATTAGAAAAATCTAAGTATTAACAATTATTCTTAAAACATTAGACATATCATAAATAATTAAAATCTTATATCAAAGGTATGAGAAAATAGTAACCATATTTATTTTCATGTTCCTTAACAATTTGTTTGATTTACATAGTTTTCATACAGATAATATTTTTTTGTTTCACATTTGTATTTTTAAACATAATAAATATAATAACTAAAACTATGATATATATTAAGAGTTAATGAACAAAAAATTTTTTTAGACCATTCCTAAATTTGTGCGTGTCATCCTTGCAGAGAGGCCGTGCTAATCTCTCTGTATTGTTCCAATTTTATTAGGAGTTAATGAACATCACATCTATTTGCAACGAAAAAGATGTTTGAATTATGCACTTAACCATTACAATTCTCTTTTTGGCTAAGAAATATGTAAATGGTTAAAATTGGTTCAAATATGTACACGCTACATTATATGCAGAAGTTCATTCAAATGGTTTCTCAAGTATTTAGGGAAACAAGTAATGAATACCGTATTTTTAATAATGATAATGAATTTGTAATATTAATAATAATGTTGATTGTGTTATTATTTATTTATTATATTAATAAAATTAATTTATATTTCAATATAATAAAAATATTATATTGAATTTGGAAAGATTTATTGTAACAATTTTCAATAAAGATTTTAAAGAGACCAGATAAATTCAGTTTGATATTAAATTTTAGATTTAAAAAAACTGTGATAAATTCATTATAATATTAATTTAAGATTTTAAAAAGTTTAGACAAATTCATAGTTATATTCAATTTAACTATAAATGTATAAGAATTAGATGGATCAAATATCTACACAATACTAGGTTAAGATAGATCTAAGTTGATTAATTAAAATATATGTTAATAATACTTTATGGTATGAACTTTTGTTATTTTTTATCCATAAGTATATACGTTAAAATAAAATTTACCTTAATTTTTAGGATGTTTCTTAAAAAAAATTATTATTTGACTTTTTTAAGTTTAAAATATATTTTTTTATTGAATGAAATAAGTGAAAGTTGTATACTTTATCATCGTTAAACTACAAAAAATCCCTTATAAACAAGTGGAACGTGTAGCTAAGTTAGTGGGTACCCGCTTCTTAAGAAATTGTTTTAAGACAATAGCTTTGAATAACTCAATTTTCTTTAAAATGGGTTAAATATATTAATTGTGCATAACTAAAATAAGCAATTATGAAACATATGGTTTAAACAATAATGCATTATTTGTGCATAGCTTTTAAAAAAAAAGCTAAAGTAGAATTAGAGAAATCTAGACATTAACAATTATTGTTAAAACATAGTGGTATGGGAATCAATATGACGAACTGGATTATGAGTTGTGTAGTTTCCACATCATATTTAGTCTTGGTAAATGGTGAAACTACGAAGTTCTTTAAGAGCAGAAGGGGATTACGATAAGGTTGTCCTTTATCCCCCTTACTTTTCATACTAGTCAGGGAAGAATTGAGCCTCCTACTGAAACCTAGTCAAAGTGCTGGTATTTTGACAGGTATTTCGGTTTCGAGAAATTTAAAAATTTTACACATACTTTTTGTAGATGACGTGGTTATTTTAACAAAGGCTACTATGCAGGAGTGGTGGGAGATTGACAAAATTCTGAATTTTTTTTGCTTAACTTCAGGCTTACAAATAAATTTGATAAAATCTACTTTTCATCATGTCAGTTTAACTGAGCTGGATCTAAATGTTTTCAAAGTTGTTTTCCTGTTTAAATTTGTATCGATGGACCTGGGATTCAAATATCTGGGATTTTATCTCAAAGCGGGGGCACAACGCTTGGAAGAATGGAACTGGTTACTAAAACAATTTGAAAAGAGAATCAACAACTAGTGTTATCGTTGGTTGTCGTTGGGAGGTCGTCTAACTCTGTTGAAAGCAATTTTAACCAGTCAATCGGTCTATTGGCTCTCTATGGTAGTTGTTCCCATTTCGATTTTGAATTTGCTGAGGAGGATGATGTACAACTTCTTGTGGAAACGAGATAATGTATCCCATCACTTACATTTATGCAACTGGGAGAAGATTTATGTTCCAAAATCGATGGGGGGATGGGGCATCCTCAATATCTTTGATTTCAACAAAGCATTAGCAACAATCACCCTCTGGAGAGTTCTTATGGGGAAAGGTATTTGGCATAAGATAATCATGGATAAATATCTTGTCAACATGAATGCTACTTCTTGGCTAAGATCTAGTTAAAATGGTGCTTCAAAAATATGGAGCGGTTTATTGAAGGTGACTTTTCTTATTTTACATGGAATAAGTTGGAGTCCGGGATTAGGAGATCTAGTGGCCCTAGGGAAGGACCGTATTTTGGGGATCAGGGACAATTCTTCTTTTATCCACTCCATTATACGATACATCAAAAGAAAAAAATATAGTGACTTTGGCACAGGCACATAACCCAATAAATACATCAAACCTTTCTGATTATTGGGTGAAGAGTAATGAGCTGGGTCTGGAGGATGATCTGGCTGTAGAATGGGACTTATTCAAAAAAAATCTCATCGACGTCGGGGTGATATTACAAGAAGGTTTTGATCAAGTTATGTGGACGGGCAAGGACAACCCAGGAAACCCAACGACAAGGAACTTTTATTTAAGCATTGTATCATCAAAATGCTTAACCAAAGTGGAGAAGTGGAGATTCTCGATTTGGAAGTGGCAAATACAGTTAAAGGTAAAGCTATTCATTTGGTTGGTAATTGAAGAAAACAATCTTACATGGAATATGTTGCAGAGGAAAGGATGGGAGGGCCCGGGTCGCTATACACTTTGTAAAAAGGATTTGGAAACACCATTCCATATTTTCAAACTTTGTCCCTTCTCATTAACAGTTTGGAAATTTTTAAAACAGATTTTAATCCTTGATGGAGAATGAATAGGAAATTCTCTTCTTGACTGTTTGAAAAATTGGTACATGAACAAGAGGGTGCCTACATCGATTACAACATATGTTATATGGTTTACATGGATCGAATGCAATAAGGCTATTTTTTAGGATACTTCACCTTCAGTCCACGCGGTAATCTATAAGACCCTGGCTCGTCTTACATTTCCCAGCAGTCGGGTAAAGTTACGAATTCCAAGAACTATTTGGATACATCAAAGTCTGAATATTGCACTTGCCTGGTTCGATGGTGCAATTGCAAAAGATGGTGATAGGAGTGGGGAAAGAGGAGTCATAAAAACCTGGGATTCAACTGTTTATAAATGGACATTTTACTGTGGTAAAGGAACTAATACGAGGGTTGAGCTCTTGGGAGCATGGGTTACATTAATGCTAGCAGATTATTTGGAAATTCCATGTATCCATATTATGGGTGACTCCAGAGTTGTTATTGATTGGCTTAAGGATAAGGGTAGACTGATGGTGATTTCCATAGAAGGATGGAAGAAAAGAATAAAATTGCTTATTCAGAAATTCCAATCTATTGATTTTCAGTACATCTATAGAGATTTTAATATTGATTCAGAATTTCTCTCTAAGTAGGCTATGATTGAACCTGAAGGACTGGTTACTTTTTATCAATGGACAAATGTAGATGAAGGCCCAAGAAGACAGATTAAGATTCATTGATGAATCTACATTATAGAAGCAGATATAGAAAGATGGATTTTGTTTTTAGGGTTTTTTTGTTTATATGTCCGGTTTTATTAACCAGTTTATATCAGACATAGTGGCATATGTATTGGGATTATTATATGATCTACTACTTTTTGTATGGTTTTGGACTATGTTGAATGCCAGTTTTTGGAAGTAATTGAGGATTTAGAGAATCCTGTTAATTACTGGAAGATGAAAAAATTATATGTCTAATATAATTTGAGCAAATTTTTTCCTTGGAAAAAAAAAGTGATTAAAGTCTTATGTCTTTAACAATTTGTTTAAATTACATGGTTTTCATACAAATAATATTTTTTGTTTCACATTTGTATTTTTAAATATAATAAACACAACAAATATAAAATATTAATAAACATAAAAAACTATGATATATATTAAGAATTAATAGACATCAAAGAGATATTTAATAATGGTGTATTATTAGTATTACATTAACTACATTTACATTTAAATAAAATTGATTACAAAATTTTACTATTAAAGTTAAAATTGACATTATTTGATGTTACAATAAATCATTTAAAATAGTACAAGATATTAATAGTTTGATTACATCACATGCATAATTAGTAAAATCAATATATTAAATCTAAGATAATAGATAATATTGTTCATCATTTTTTTCAATCAAATTAAAGTTGTTAATAATATATATATATATATATATATATATATATATATATATATATATATATATATATATATATATATATATATATATATATATATATATATATATATATAT
>ML789331.1:19071-34505 GCA_009831015.1 Picea engelmannii
ATGTCTGTGATCTACGGAACTATCATGTGGTTGAGAAACTGCGATCCAGGGTCATCTAAGCCATCAAAATCACCCAGGAATTGCACTCGACTTGGGCCACACCAAACCTTATCATGAATAGGTATTTTGGTGTCTCCTCTTGATAGCGGTGGGTTTCGAACCTCAGTTACCATGCAAAATGAGGCCCATCAAAATCGATTTCTATATCGGGATTTAATTGTTTTATCATAAATTTTATTAAATAAATTTTAAACATATTACGTAAATCAAACATCATTGTACCAGAATTTAAAAAATAATAAGATAAAAAAGTGTTTTCAAGGCTAGACAATTGGCCAAGATCTTGTTTAATTTGTGATACATTCGATGTTAAGATCGTGCTCTGCATGCATAATGACGAATAAGCTTATGTCAGATGCACATGTAGATATGACATTTGAATGAGTCATCAAAGCCAAAGATTATTGGATATTATATAAAAATTACTCGTAATGATTGCATTCGTAAACATTAGCACAATAAACCTTGCATGTTTTGCATTTGTAAGCAATTGTAAGCTCATTGCAAAGGAAACATGCTTCGTGGACATGAAATTATTCTGCATTTGTAAGTTCATTTGGAAGAACATGTGTTAACTTATTTACCAACTCTTCACAATCACGACATTGTAGTAATATACCACAAACCCTAAAGATCTAGATGTATGATTGATGAAATGAGCCTTGAATTTGAAAACAAAAGATGCTCGGATATCGTTCATACATGGTACCTCGCTCGAATGTTCAATGTCTTAGACAACAATGGCGATGTCATGGTTACTGCAGAGGATGTAGAACGGTTACTGGAAAAGGTTGGAATTCAACGTATCTTTGACAATAATATGAAATTAGTGATGGGATATTTGGAGTGTATGAAATTTAATTATTTATGCAGTTTTTTTCTCAATCTATGTGAGGAAGGTGCTCATGCGCAGGCAAAGACAGAGGAGAAAGTGCTTGTGAAAGAGAAGTTTGTTATAGCATTTGTTGTTTTTCATAATAATGGCAATGGGTTCATAAGCCCAGGTGAACTTCAACGAGTCCTACTCAACTTAGGGATCAAAGAGGGAGACGATTTAGAGAATTGTGAAATGATGATTAGAAGATTTGAAAAAACATCAGATGGTCTAATTGATTTGGAGGAGTTTTAGAACATGATAACGATGACGGACATATATTTGTTAACGTGTTTATAAAAACATATGCACTTTTGGAAAGTATCGATAAGTAAGTAGATGCTTGCTTGTTTCGGCTTACTCATTCCAAATTCTTCCATTTTTGTTATTTAACTCTCAACTATTCATTCCATGTCAGTAGTTTTGTTGAAAACAATTCTATATCAAATTGATATTTGTTATTAGTCCCTGCCGAAGGCATAGAGGGACTATAGTGATCGATAATTCATTGACTTCATATTAGTTTGTCCTTTGACAAAAAATATCTGCATAATCTCTATTGTTGGAACTAGAGAACTAAAAACATTGATTTGTATATGATAAAAAATACCATATATGTCATGATCTGATTCGATAACATATTGGAGGTCTTATTGCCAACTTTTCTATTCCCAATGTTTTATATGTTAGCATATCCAAAAAAAATTATCATATACGGTCTTTCTAAATTTTTACTAATTTTTTGAAATGTTTAGATATCTAAAATTTTGACCATCAAGAGTCAGTTTTTTATTAGTTGACTTCATATTAGTTTGTCCTTTGACTAATTTTTTTTTTTGCATAGTCTCTATTCTTCGAACTGTTGTTACTATTTATTTTATTGTTATTATTATTTTATATTATTATAAAATAATATAATAATTATTTTGCTTACGTAACAGACCTGCCACACTGCATTCTTTCTTAAATGTTTACACAACGCGAGGCTCTTCGACGGTCCTGATAGACTTAAATGTTTACCTAACATGCCTCACAACCTTAAATGTTTACTTAACAGGCCTGTTACAATATATTTTCCTCCGATTTTTTTTATTCAATGTTCTCTGCAGTGAATATGGGCAATTTTGTACTTGAACGACATTATTGGTTCACTAGTTGATGCTTGCTCATTGCTTGTTCATTGGTTTCTTGTTTGCCTGTTGTTGTTGCTCTTGTTTGCTTGTTGTTGTTGCTCTTGTTTGCCTATTGGTCTTGTTGCAATTTGCACACTTGAGATTCTGCAACCACGATTGGAACTGCGCTTTTGCCATTCCCCATTGACGGGTGGGTTTCAATGCCATGTTTAGCTTCCTATTCGTTGTTTGATGTTTGCTATTTCCAGTTTGCAAGTGAAAAATTTCAATACTGGAGATGCCCGAGTCAAAATCCTCTTGCAGAACATCTTTGTATGTGAGGAAAAAATACGATTTCATTTTCTTATATGTCGTTGTGGTTGCGATGGAGGTGGGTTATATGTCAAACAATGGCATTCAAGAACGAGACAAAGACAACATTACAGTCCTACTTCTGTGGTCATAGTAGTCACATACAAAGATGGGATGCAAGAGGATTTTGATCGCTCCCAGTATTGAAAATTCTTACTTGGAAGCTGGAAAAAAAACAAACAACGAATAGGGATGCAACCATGGAACTGAAACTTACCTGTGAATGGGGAATGACAAAAGCGCAGTTCCAATTGTGGATGAAAAATACCAACCGTGCAAACTGCAACTTTCTTAATTGTTTACACAGTGGGAGGCCTTTGGACAGTCCTCACATCCTTAAATGTTTACCTGACAGGCCTCACAGTCTGAAATGTTTGCTTAACAAGTGTGTTACAATAGATTTTCCTCCGATTTTTTGATACAACCTTGTGTGTAGTGAATTTGGCCAATATTGTTCTTCACCAACATTCCTACTTAACTAGTTGATGCTTGCTCGTTGGTTCGTTGATGCTGGTTATTGTTATTTAATTCAACTTTGCAGAGTTGAGGTCCTGCAGTTGCAGTTGGGCCCTTTGGTGCTTGTTCACTGGTTTTTTGTTTGTTGCTTGCTCTTGTTTGCTTCAACTTTGCAAGGTTGGGGTCCTACATTTGTAGTTGGACCTGTTGTTGCAGTTTGCAGGCCAGGTGATCTGAAAAGATCTTTTACACGACTATGGTTGAGTTATTAAGCATGTGTTGATTAACCAATTAGGAAGCTTAAAGAAAGAGGAAGAAGTATAGAAGAAATGTGATAGCCATATAAACATGTACATATATTAAATGAAGCATAAAACAAAAACAAACCATAACACCAATGTGATAACGAAGTTCGACAATCTCACCTACGTCTCTGGGCCTTTGTCTCAGTGGGTGAGGCTTTCTTATTTTTGTTCAAATCTCAATAAGTACATCACAACAGTGCCAAAAGGTTACAAAACTGATTTGATCTTGTTCTACCAGATCTCTAGAACCCAGCAAAAGAAACGACACTCAAATCAGATGACCGGAGCTCCCAGAAATGGCCCGCAAAGGTGTGCTCCTCAATAGCTTCCCTGCATAAAAATGGATTTGGCTTAGCAAATCTTCAACATAAAATTGCAATGAATGTCCTCTTATGGCCTCAAGAAGGTCTACTTTATATAGATATAGAGTTGGTAACCACATCCCAACTTCCTCCCAAGATCTGGCCCCGAAAAGGGCCCAATATCCCCCAATATTGGCCAAAAATCTCCAAAACAACTGATAAAATCAATAAAAAATCCATTATTTTAAAGTTTATAAACCACTTTAAAACAAAATTTGGCTAAGCCCCTTTTGTCCTGGTGCGCACCCCCTAAAACATGGTTATATCATATGGCCAAGCGCCAACCCCTAAGGGCTACGTGCTGGCCCTTACCCCGCAAGCTCTGGCCACCTATCAACAGACCATGGGACCGTGTCTCGAACTAGGTGCCTAGCCTCTAGTCTTACCCCCGAGTCACATGGAGTAGAAGCTGGAACCATAGCCCGTGGCCCTCGATCCCGTGGATTTTTGTTGGAGTATAGCATCGTTATGTTGGATTGTGGGTCATGTGGACGTGATTTGATCGCGGGCTGGGGCTAGGCCCCAGCCCCTTCCGCCTCCGCTCGTTTCTTTATCACAATTCAAATATGATAATTGCACCATAATTAATAAGAACCAACAACAGGCGGGATGGCTAGCCCGACCCTTCCAAGGTGTATCCCGGTGGGAGCTTCAGTGTTCGAACATTGTAAACTCCAAATTTTTTCCATAACCAATAGCCAACACTTGGGTGCCATGTGGTAGCCCACGTCTGTGCCACCTCATTCGCCACCATGAATGCCACTTGTCGATCGAGCTGGCGCTTGGCCATATGAAGTCATATGACCATGTTTTAGGGGGGCGCGCCCCCGAACAAAAGCAGCTTAGCCAAATTTTGTTATAAAGTGGTTTATAAACTTTATAATAGTGGATTTTTTATTGATTTTATGAGTTGTTTTGGAGATTTTTGGCCAATATTGGGGGATATTGGGCCATTTTTGGGGCCAGATCTTGAGAGGAAGTTGGGAGATGGTTACCGACTCCGGATATATATAAAACAGGCCTTCTTGAGGCCATAGGAGGAGATTAAGAGTAGGTTTATGATGAATATTTTCCAAGCCAAGGCCATTTTTATGCAGGGAAGTTGTTGAGGAGCGCACCTTTGCAGGCCATTTATGGGAGTTTCGTCCATCCGATTTTAGTGTCGTTTCTTTTGTTGGGTTCTAGAGATTTGGTAGAACAAGACCAAATCAATTTTGTAACCTTTTGGCATTGTTGTGATTTACTTATTAAGCTTTGAACATAAATAAGAAAGTCTCACCCACTAAGACAAAGGCCCGGAGACGTAGGCGAGATTGTCGAACTCCGTTATCACATTGGTGTTGTGGTTTGTTGTTGTTTTATGCTTCATTTCAGACCCATACATGTTTATATGGTTGTCACATTTCTTCTATACTTCTTCCTTTTTCTTTAAGCTTCCCAATTGTTTAATCAACACATGCTTAATAACTCAACCATAGTCGTGTAAAAGATCTTTTTGGATCAAGTGGTATCAGAGCTAGTTGACGTTTGGATTTGAGTTTTGCTTCTTAACTAGGGAAAACCTACATTGTGGTGAAGGAGAGATTGTTGAAGAGAATCCATTGATTGGATTGAGAAAGAGAACTTCTCAAAGCAAGAAGATGGCAAAGGAAGAGGGACTTTCTCGGGATGAGAAAGAGTTTCGAAAAACTTTCTTTGCCATGTTAGAGATGATGAAGGTTTTGTATGAGGATTACTTGGAACGAAAGAGACCAGTTCTTGGTGAATATTCAAAGGGAAAAAGTGAAAAAGGAGAGGATCCTACTCAAATCCCTCCTTCACCTCCATCATCACCTCCTTCTTCTCCTTCTTCTTCAAGTTCAAGTTCTAAATCTAATGCAAATAAACATGTCCATAAACATAAGAATGAAATGCCTTTATTAAAACTTGATGTTAAATTCGAATTACCCATATATGATGGTGAAGTTAATGCAGAGAGACTTGACAATTGGGTTAGACAAATGGAGGTTTATTGTAGTGTGCAACATATCAAGGATGAGGCCACACAAATCAAGTTGGCATCATTGAGACTTCCAGGCACAACACTCATATGGTGGCAAAGCAAGTTGAAAAATGGCACGCCATAGTTAATAAGAACCAACAACGAGTGGGTTGGCTAGCCCGACCCTGCCAAGGCGTAGCCCAGTGGGAGGTTCAGTGTTCAAACCTTGTAAACTCCAAATTTTTACCATAACCAATAGCCAACACCTGGGTGCCAAGTGGTAGCCCACGTTTGGGTCACGTGGCATGACCTCATTCACCATCATGAATGCCACTTGTCGACCATCGATTCACCCACATGTTTTCCATGTCAATATGCCACTATACGTGCCACTGGACCTGTGAATTCCATGTGTCATATGGATGTGCCACATCACCTGTAAGGATGTGCCACGTGTCACCGTACGAACGTGCCACATGTCACACTCGGATTGGTCCATATGTCCGTCCACGTCAGTGTTCATATGCCCAGTCACCTTGCCATGTGTCACCTCCAGAATTTTCCACGTCAGTGTTGACTGTGCTTGCCACATCAGTTGTACGGTCATATGGCCTATATAGTCAGCTTGCATGTGGCACTGTACGGATTGTACAATCATCATTTTTTTTACCTATTTGGCAAAACGAACAAATCGCCTTAACTTGACCTTATGACGTCCATTTGAGCCCGTTCAAGTTGCGTTGGGTTCGTATCGACGAGGCCTACGCACATGTCCATTTTGAATCCATTATGAGAACTTTTATTTTTAGGCCTTTCTAAGCCCCATCAAGCTCCTGGATCCGATTCTGGATCACCAAGGGCTGTGCTCCTATCCTTCCCCATTCATCGGTGGGTCTTAGTGTTGTGGTTGTATTCCTGCATTATTTAATAGGCCTGTTACAATACATTTTTGTCTGATATATTATTTTATTTTTACAATGTTATCTGCAATGAATATGGGCAATATTGTTCTTCAACGACATTACTGGTTCACTGGTTGGTGATTGCTCGTTGCTTGTTAACTGGTTTCTTGTTTTCTCGTTGTTGTTGCTCTTGTTTTCCTGTTGTTGTTGTTGCAGTTTGCACACTTGATATTCTGCAACCGCGATTGGAACAATGCTTATGTCGTTCCCCATTGACAGGTGGGTTTCGTTGCTATGTTTACGTTCATATTCGTTGTTTGTTTTTTTCTATTTCCAGTTTGCAAGTGAAAAATTTAAATACCGGAGATGCCTGAGTCAAAATACTCTTGGATAACATCTTCGTATGTGAGGAGAAAATTCGATTTCCTTTTTCATATGTCACTGGGTGTGATTGAGGTGGGTTCTGAGTAGTCACATACAAAGATGTTCTGCAAGAGGATTTTGATCCCTCCCAGTATTGAAAATTCTTACTTGCAAATTGGAAAAAAAAAAAAACAACGAATAAGGATGCAACCATGGTAGTGAAACTTACATGTGAATGGGGAGCGACAAAAGCACAGTTCCAATTGTGGATGCAGAATACCAATCGTGCAAACTGGGTGTTGTTTATCATTATGGATGGGGAATCCTCTGTAGAAACTGTGTTTTCGTCAGGGTAATCTCTAGTGCCATCGTTGTTTCCTTTGTCGGATCGGCGAAGGATTATCCTCCCCCAAATTTCTTAAATGTTTACACATTGGAGGGCTTTTGTACAATCCTCATAGCCTTAAATGTTTACCTGGCAGGCCTCATAGCCTTAAATGTTTGCTTAACAGGCGTGTTACAATATATTCCTCCGATTTTTTTATACAATCTTGTTTGCAGTGAATTTGGGCAATATTGTTCTTCATCGACATTCCTGGTTGACTGGTTGATGCTTGCTCGTTGGTTCGCTAGATGTTGCGTATTGTTTTTTTATTCAACTTTGCGGAGTTGAGGTGTTGCAGTTGCAGCTAGGCCTCTACGTACTTGTTCACTGATTTGTTGTTTGTTTCTTGCTCTTGTTTGATTCAACTTTGTAGGGTTGGTGTATTGCATCCGCAGTTGGACATGTTGTTGCAGTTTGCAAGCCGGGGCCTGCGCTTATGTCCTTTCCCATTCACCGGTGAGACTCAGTGTCATGGTTGCATTCATGTTTTTTGGTTGTTGTTTACTATTTCCAGTTTGCAAGTAAGAATTTTCAATACTGGGAATGCCTCAACCAAAATACTCTTGCAGAACATTTTTCATATGTGACTACTATGACCAAAGAAACAAGAGTGTGACGTTGTCTTGGTGTTGTTCTTGAGGTCGTTGTTCACTAGATATCCTACCTCTGTCGCATCCATAGTGACATGGCAAAGGTTGACAAATCTATGACAAGTGCATTCAGAAGAATACGCGAAGAACATGAAAGAAATCATATTGATACTATGCAAATGATACGTGCACTTGGAAATACATTGCTTACTCTTCAACAAATATTTGCTCAACAAACAGTCGATGTTTCACTTTCCCTTCCCCTGGAATGTGGTTCAAGGAAATGTGTCTTCACAAACACATCTCCACTTGAGAAACGCAAATTGGAACATGGTTTTACAGTTGGGCCACCGAAAATATTATTAAGATAAAATAATATGAAAAATGTTGCAATAGATATAAACAACATCTCTTTTGACTTGAACCAAACTTTGTCGAGCTCCAACTATATTTCATAGCTGAGAATGTTTTTCCCATAGTTAATGTGTTTCTATGGCTTCATAATTATGAGACTAAGTGTTATTGTGTGAGGGATAAAGTTCTTATCTCCCTTTGTTTTTCATCTTCTATACTTACATGTTTTTCCCTTTTCTTCTTCCTTTATATTATGCATTTCTGGTTCTATACTTAGTCGTGTTTTTGTGCTCGCGGGTTCTCGAGGTGGCGAACTGAAAAACACTCATCTCCGTGTATATATTCACATCATGAGTCTGACCGACTGTCGTTCGTTTGCATACTTAGCCAATTTTATGAGCGCGGGTTCGCGAATAGGCGTTATCGAACTCTGGTGCCCCATGTTCGGGGTATACATCTTGCACCAAAAAATTCGGTGATCTACAATTCAACCCCAAAATCCTTAAACTCGCAAGCCTAACTCTACCTATGATGAGTCCGTCTGACCAACCCACCTTTCCATACTTATTCGAGTCTTCAAAGTTTCGTGGGTTCATAGACTCCCGGGTTCACAAATGTTTATAAGCATTTTTCGCTCCCCTCCATCCCCGCCACCTTCTGCCCTTCCCAATGTACATTAATTATGTTGTTACTAGTGATAACTCACCAAACAGGTTAAAAAATATTGACATTAATAAGTGGAAAGCTTGAGGACATCTCCCATTAAAACGTATTAACAGGTGAATATTATGGGATCTGATGATTTTTTTTCGTCCATCTTGAATTGGCAAAAATTATTGGTTATTTTAGTTTTTTTAAGGCATCATCATAGTAAGAGTGCAATATTGTACTACCCAACTGCCATCCATAAAGGTCTTGACGTCATGTCCCTCTTTAATACTATGTATATATTACAGGTTGTCATATTTGAGAATATGCTTGCATATGGAAATGTTAACTCATATGTTATTAGTGACTATTCAACACACATATTCGAAAAGATTGGCATTAATAGGCGAAAAAATCGAGGACATATTCCATTAAAACAAATTAAACCAAGATTTATGGAATATTATACTATCATCCTCCAGTGTTCGTTTTAAATACTTATTCCCATTTCCATCTATCATCGAAAACTTGGGCTTTAAGGTGCCTTCATTGTAATGTTCCTGGTCATCCACATGTGAGACAACTTAGAGATGCCATTCAGGCCCAATTGAAAGACGGTGGAATGGTTTTATGTGGCATCAACTTTGAGCGAAAAAAATTATGTTAGCCAACATAAACTCAGACACAAAAAAATCAAGTATCTTATGATTGGTATTCTCCCTGTATTCGATCCTTTGGTTGGTTGAAAGTCCCACCTAAAGATTTGTATGTTGAACTTATTTGTTTTGTTACTTGAAATTGGAAGGGACTTTCAAGTCACTTGAAAAATGATCCTTTGTTGAAGTATATAGCTTCTTCCAACAACACAGATTTGGCAAGTGTATCAAATCCTGCAGACCACACAAGAATTTATCTTTCGTCAGAGGAGTCGCACATATCGTGGCTTGAAAAATGGTCTGGAATATTCGGAAATGAAACCAAATATTAATCCATGCGCGAATATACTCAGAAGGAAATTATAGATTTGGATCCTCATGAATGTGAGAAATTGTATGGGTGGTTGAATCAACATCCTAAAATTTCAGAAGTTTCTATTTCAAAGTTTGTTGATCGACTTCTAGGTGTGGTAACAGACTTGACAGAAAGTCAGATTCTTTGTCAAAGTTTGTTCACCGACCTCTGGATGTAGTAACAGACTCCACATACAATCAAATCTCTATCGGTACTGCACAATTTTTTCACTATTCCTATGCATATGATTGCATCTGGGTCGAAGAGCTTGGCGCTCTTTGCAAGAATATTCTCCTGCTAGTTGAAGGTGGGTATATAACCAGGGAACGAGGCCATCAAAAGTTTATGATGCCTGCATTGACATGTAACTGGGAGAATTTAATGGGAAGGAATTCTAGACTATGGACTTTGCAACACTTTCTGAAGATTATTTCATACTACCACCTTCTGCAAGAAGTTTGTTGTATTCAGGTAATGATTTTCTTTCTGAAGATCACCTTTTACTACCACCTTCATGTAATCATTTTTTTTTCCATTATTTAGAGGAGACCTTGATGTAGTAGGATATTGCAGATTTATTTCCACCAAATATCATTCTTCCTATTGTTTCTTGTGCTTTGAATAAGGAGAATGCATTTCGTATGTTGCAATAGATCCGATATTTGAAAAAAAAAGGAAGTTGATCGATGCTTGAAGTATTGCCATGTCTAGTTCAAATAAATCACCATGGCCTCGCCGCAAGTGCATCTCGATTTTTTCATCTGGATCATAGGTCGATAAGCACAGAGTATCGTCCTGTTCATAGAGTGCTTCCATCACCAGCTTGCGTTTGCACATGTGTTTTTATTGCTACCTTCTTTCTTTATCCTGGTGGTGGATCCTTCTATCCCAACCAACATGATGGAAATAAAATAGCTCTAGGGAATTTGATCGCTTATGCGGATCTGAGTTGACTATATATTAATTTCAGTTAACTTAAAAAAGTTTATGTGTGCAACCTAATGCTAGACATAGAACAATGTATTTTTTTAACACATGACTGTTCGAAAATTTTCAGGCATTGTTTGGGATTCACGTCCTTCAAGGATGTTAATTAATTACACAATTAATATTGCTTGTGCCAATGAAATTGACCCGTCATCGCCTATGACAATCACATTAACACTGCAATGTTAGATAATAGATGTCTGACATGTGTAGATTTTCTGAGGTACTATGAGGCTGCCACCTAAGGTTTGTCCTTGACCTTAGTATGGCTCTAAGTTTCAATTGTATGGCTGTATTCTTTTGTTGTTTTAGGACAGAAAACAGTCATCCAACTTTATGCTCAATGTTTTAATGGTTAAGTGCTCTTTTAAGGTGCCCTTGCAAGTGTTTTCTTTACTCAATGTTAGCACATGCAATATAACTTAAAACACATAAAACTATGTCTAGATATTTAACTTTAAAATGATGATCTACACTTCTAAGCATGCATAAATTTGACATAGGCATTTTTGGTCAACCTGACCCTAGATAAACCCCCCCGGGGAAAACCAGTTTGGGATATATGTCTATATAATGATGATCAAAGCATGAGATACAACAAGTAATACAATACAAAGAAACTTGTATACATAGCAAGCTCCTCACAAGCCTTGCCACAAGATCCAGAGAGATATGCACCCAAACTCAGGTGCACCCTATCCCTTTCTTGCTCTCTCCACTGAAATGAAGTGCTCTCCTTCCTCTTTGACCCAATGAAGAAATCCCTCCACAAGAATGTGCTCTCATGTACTGCCTCTCCATTGAACCTGTCATAACTGGCTTCCTCCAAGTGAAACTGCTACCAGGTAGCTGTGCATCAACTCCTATGGTGCGCCCTCCTCCTAGTAGATGTGATCACCATCAAATAGATGAGGCCTAAGCTAGATGCCTCTCTCCATGGAAGCATGCGCCCAAGATATCCTCTTCCAATGCAATTTTTCTCATCCTCTTGCCCTTCTCCAAGCTCCTTTGGTGAACATACAAGTGAATGAAACCTTCTCCTCGGAATGCACACCTCCTCTAGAAAATGCACTTCTCTTTATGTAGCATGCACCCTCCAAGGAAATTATGGCTAAACCTCCATGGATAAAATCTCCATGCAAGCTCAACCCAACAAGAGCTTCCTCCTCAAGCTCTCATACAAGTGCGCCCTCCTCTCCTTGAGAAATGCGCCCCTCCTCTTCTCCAAAACTCACAAGTGAAGAATGAATCTCAAAATGCACTAAGCCCTCACTTTAGCCTCCTTTGGACAAGCCCTAATAGATCAATGGCCTAGATCCAATCTATCTAATTCTAATCAATGGGTGAGATCTCATCCAAAAATCTCACTAAGGAAACCCACTTTCCGTAGTTGCTTTATGTCTATTAATTCACCCACATTGTGAATTAATTGTCACTTTATGACTTAAGTGACATATTTCACTTTTGACTTAAATCTCCTAAGTCAAAGTGAAATTAGAATCATAAAGTAAAGTACAAGGGCAATAGTCTTTCCCCTTCGTGCTTAGAGACTCATAAGCACATGGGGACCACTTTCCAAGGTACCCAAATCCCAACACTCCTTCTTACCGAGGAAAGTGATCGTCACCACCAATCTCATCCCTGCAACGAACATGGTTGCCTCCTGGCATATAATCGGTGAGTATGGTTGTACCCTGATCACTGAAAGTGGACTCTGTCACAGATCTGCTCAATCTGTGTGATCTAAAAATGGAACAGACTCTCCATCTATCCAAGATCACCTAGATCTCGGTCATCACACCAAGGTCTGCACCTTGGTATCCCACCAAGGATTTCCACCTACTCTTAGCATCTCACCAAGATTCACTCTATTGGCATCTCACCAAGAGTCTCCCCCTCTTGGTGTCTCACCAAGAGTCATCAACTTTGCCTCTCGCCAAGTAACTTCCATCTGAAGTGGATCCAAAACCTGATATGCCTATCTCAAAAGCTAAGTGAGGCTCAAGCCTTCATGGTGCCCTGTTGCTCCTCCTCATCAACCTCTGATGCACTGAAGCTATAGCACCAACTCTTAGTCTGCTCGACTGCTCTGAAACTTTAGCTATACTAGGTGGACCACTCACCCACTCTGAAGATGTCCAGGGACACTGATTCTACTCTCCCTCTGAATCACTGTTGTGAGTCAGTCAGTCCTCATCAACTATGTCTCCCCATCTAGTGTTGGATGGTGTAATAACAGACAAGGTAGTCATGAATGCACACTCTCTCACAAACTGATCACTAAACTCTATCTCCTCTGTTGTTGTTGCTGACACATCTTATTGGTTCCTCTTCTTCTTGGGACACTGTCCTGCATAGTGACCCATCTCCCCACAAGGAAAGCATCTCACTATGCTCATGTCTGTCTTCTGCCCATTGTTGTTGTTGAATTCTCCTCCCTGTGGTGGGGCCCCAAACTTGGGAACCTGTAAACCTCCATGACCGATATTCTTCTTTCCCTTTGTCCAAAGAGCAAGGTCCTCAACACTAGAAACTAACTGTTGTTGTTGTTGTCTAGAAGCTTCGGTTGCAAGCCTAATATCCTCCTGGATGAAGTCATCCCACATCCTCTCCTATGTAGGCATAACCTCCCTGAAAACAATGTTGCATACGAATGGACCCCAAGGTTTGGTGAAGCTATTCATAGTTGTCCTCACCAAAGAGTTAGGGTTCACCACTTCTCTGACGGCTCCAAGCTCATCTCTTATCTGGGTGTATCTACCAAGGAATGAAGTAACCGAATCATCGTCAAGCATGTGAATGCTCCTCAGTCAATCATGAAGAACCAACTTACAGTTCTCATTAGAGATCTCATACAACTTGCATAGATATGCCCACATCTCATATGCACAAGTCTTCCCAATCAAGTGGGGAATAATGTGATCTCTCTCAGCATCACAAATGATCTTCTTTGCCTTCTTTTTCCTCCTCCTGAACTCTTCCACCAAGATGGGAGCAGTGACAGGAATGGGAGGAACAGTGACCTCGACTATGTCCGATAGCTCAAGGTCCTCTAAGACAAATACCATCCTCGCCTTCCAAGGCGACCAATTTCTAGCCTCAGCTATCCTATCCTCCACACACATCTGAGATACTGACATATCTGTCACACTGCACTCACTCTGATGCTACCATTGCAACCTCACTCCTGTCAACACAGGTGTGAAAAGAGGCAAGAGAAACCATGACCTCACTCCTAATCAGTAGGTGTGACAAGAGGTCGTACTCTACATCCTCCCTCTTGTCCACGCAGGTATGAAAAGAGGTTGTCCAAAAGTGTCAAAAATCGTCCCAACAAATGTGCCCACAACTGTCCACAACCATTGTCAACTAGTTGTCCAAAATCTGCCCTGAGCTGTCCAAATGGAACTGAATGAGAGGTACCTTCAGATCTGAAGTTTACCCACTATTTTGGACTGAAAACTTGTTGTCCAAAACAACCAACAAATCTGATATAAAACCTCGCCAAACTGCCCACAAAAGTGCTCTAAAATTAGCAAGTCTAACCCACCTTTGGCTCTGATACCATGTAGATGTTCTAAGGTCCTATGAGGCTGCCAACTAAGGTCTATCCTCGACCTTAGTATGGCTGTCTTATTTTGATGTTTTAGGACAACAAACAGTCATCCAACTTTTTGCTCAATGTTTTGATGGTTAAGTTCTCTTTTAAGGTGCCCTTGCAAGTGTTTTCTTTACTCAATGTTAGCACATGCAATATAACTTAAAACACATAACACTACCTCTAGATCTTTAACTTTAAAATGTTGACCTACACTTCTAAGCGTGCGTAAATTTGACACGGGTATTTTTGGTCAACATGACCCTAGATAAAACTGTGGTTCAATACAAAGGAACCTGTATACATAAACAGCTCCTCACAATCCTTGCCACAAGATCCAGAGAGATATGCACCCAAACTTAGGTGCACCCTCTCCCTTTGTTGCTCTCTACACTAAATTGAAGCGCTCTCCTTCCTCTTTGATCCAATGAAGAAATCCCTCCACAATAATTTTCTCTCATGTACTACCTCTCCACTGAACCTGTCAGAACTGGCTTCCTCCAAGAGAAACTACTTCCAGCTAGTTCTGCATCCACTCTTATGGTGCGCCCTCCTCCTAGCAAATGTGATCACCATCAAATAACTGAGGCCTAAGCTAGATGCCTCTCTCCATGGAAGCATGCGCCCAAGATCTCCTCTCCCAATGCAATTTTTCTCATCCTCTTTCCCTTCTCCAAGTTCCTTTGGTGAACATACAAGTGAATGAAGCCTCCTCCTCCTCAGAATGTGTGCCTCCTCTAGAAAATGCACTCCTCTCTATGTAGCATGCACACTCTGTTGGAAAATGTTTACCAAGTAGCGTATGCTTGTCATTGATGGCAAGAACAGCAGTGGAGACGGTAGAATAAGAAGGATAAAAACCCCTTGGGGATTCAGATGTGAAAGCTCAGGAGGAACAACGTTGAAGAAAACGCGCGCAACAAAGGCAAAGCTCAAAGTACAGGAATTTGCAGAAGAGAAGGAAGATAGAGATCCACAACCACAGGATCTCATTCAAATTTCTCGAAAGAACGAGGGCCATCAGATCAGACAGAAGTTGTACGAGGTTTACCATCGGGAAAAGCCAAGGTGAAA
>ML789331.1:43676-75893 GCA_009831015.1 Picea engelmannii
TACATCAATAAAGTGCTCATCTAGAATATATGTTACCTTTATATTCAATCTTTGGAAGTTCTCAATGTGCTCTGTAACTAAACCATTTTGCTTGAGATTTATCAATTGGCTAAAGAAGGTATTGCTCCTTGTATCCTCATAGTGTGCTATCGTTTCTTCCGTGAAAATTGTCCAAGTGACGAGTGATTTGCGAGAACAAAGCCATCGATACCATACAAATTGATTGGTTTCTAAATATAACGAAGCAATTCGTACCTTTTGTGTATGTGGCACATTGTGTAGATCAAAGAATTGATGCATCTGAAGTATCCATGTGATTGAGTCCTTGCCATCAAAATTCCTTATATCAATCTTAGGAATGTGGTTGGTCTTCAACCCAAAGTTGGAATTTCTCCATTCTTGATTCACCTTCCTTGTGTCCTCATCATGAATTTCGTGGGATACATTTTCACTTTCAGGTGTCCTCTCTATTATGAAAATTTTCAATCCTTCCATGATCTCCCCTTTTAAACCCTCCATCATCTCTTGTAGTTCATCTTTTGTTATTGTCTTATCTTGTAAATCATTTATGTCCCTACGCATTTCTTCACCTTCATCAAGAGTCCATGTAGGATTATCCGAAGGCTTATTTGGTGTAGAATTTCCCTTTTTGGGTGGCATGTTGGCCAAGTATCACTTTTGAACCTTGATTTTGAGGTGGTTCTGCTAGACAATATTTCTTTTGCTGTATCTCCAAATTTTCGGCCCTTCTGGGTATGAAACTTTTTTTTTTTAGTTCTCTGATATTTCTTCTTTTCAATTCCATAGGTCTGATCAAAATTGGATGTGCCAAGTGGAATTTACGGTAACTTCCCCACAACTTATTGATTTTTTTCCTTTGCAGGAGATGTCACTTATATAGCATGCCCCACACAAAATAATTGATATAAAATTTTGAAACTCGTACCAAAAATTACACAGACTGTCCACTATCCAATGCAACTAGTCTCACTCAATTTGGATACTCTAGGAAGAAGTTATGATTTTTTTACCTGGAACACCTTCTTGAGACTATTCAATAGGACTAGTCAGATACCCTATCTTCCACAGGGTGTATCTACAAATGTAAGACGACCCAGAAGCTGAAATTTTTACCATAGATACCTTACTAATTTCTGTGAATATCCTCTGGACTTCAGGGTCTGAAACGTTACATAAAAAAAATTATAGTGAAAATTCCGCAATGACTCAGTTCAGGATGATTCCATCACCCTATCTTGCACAGGTTGTATCTCATAAATTATAAGGCCTCAGAAGCTAAAATTTTAACCCAACGTACCTTGATTCGTCTGATAAATATCCTCCAAGCCATTCCTTCTGAAACATTGTAGAAAAAAAATTATAGCGAAAATTCCAAGGTGTCTCAGATGTAGCAGTGAAACCCCAAGACCTTGAGCTCTGATACCATATGTTAAGAACCAAATATCAATATAGCATAGAAAAACCTCAGAATAAGTACTCAACGCCTTGAAAAAGATAGAATTTCAGATAATAAGCCTCTTCAAGGGGGCAACCTCCTTATGCCCACATAAATGTACAATTCCAAGATGATTTCAAATGAAATTGTCTCCTTGATATATATAGGAGACTAGGAGGTATAATTACAACTAATGGAATAAATCCAACATAAATAAAATAACATTACTAATGTAATATGCCCCAATTAAGGGGTAATGAGCCAATATTAGGGCTTAACACAAATTGACCTCTTGACCGTCCCACCATGACCTCTTCCATGTTATGTGTTTTTCACTCAAAAACTTCTGAGACATACAATTTGACATTCGGGCCCTCACCTCTAATGGTTATACCTTGTAACCCTATTTTTAAGCCCAACCGACCGCTTTCGATAATTATCCACTCCTTAATTTCTCTTTCTCGACCCCGTGACCGTCATACTTCTTTCTAATTATGCAATTAGTAACCTTTGATGCTAACAGATCATCATGCCGGAACATTGTCATTAATGTGTGAAGCGCTCGAGGAGATATCCCATTAATACGCATTAAACCAAGATCTCCAGAGAGTTATATTATCCCTTCCAATTGTTCATCTCAAACAACATGGAATGTCTTTCATGGGTTGTCGCGTTGGCGCGTTCATGAAATTTCCAATCCTTAATTGCTCTTCACCATACCCTCCATCTTCGCACTTCTAGGTATGCAATTACTAGTCTTTAAATCTAACAACGCATCATGCAACAGCCGTCGAGATTGTCATTAATGAGCGAAACGCTCGAGGAGATCTCCCATTCACACGCATTGGACCAAGATTTTCAGAGGGTTATATTATCCCTTCCAACTGTTCATTTCAAACATCGTATGGAGAAAATGAACGTTCTTGTAAACTTATGGCAGCAACTCGACAACAGTTATGTGGAGATACAGTGAATATCTTTGGATGTGAGGACGAGAACTTCCAGTGGTCCAGGGCATACTCTTACTATTCATCTCATTCTGCCCAGAATGAAGTGATTAGGACCTCTGGAATCGCTCGTGCAAGTTGTGTCCTTGAGGTTTTTTAGTGTAAAGAGGTGGTCTCTTGGTGCGCCGAAAAATATATTTCAAGCCAAAGAATTATTCCACTGCACAACCATTCTCCTGTTTCTTTGTCACCTCGGGTCTTCCGCAAGATGTTAAGATTGTCAGACCCAACATTGACCTTCAGAGGACAAGACAATAAGTAGTTCCTCGAAAAACATGATAACGGGTTGGACCTCTTACTCGAGTTCCTCGAAGACCCAACAACAGTTCTTGAAGATATCACAAATTTGCAGGTCAGTTCCTTTAGAAATCCATTCCGGGAAATTGCTTGTCTGTTTACAAGAATAACGGGACAGGAATCCACGGAAAGCATTTCCCGCATAGTTCTTTATATTTTGTATTTCACAGTCAAAGAACAATCCATTTTTTATTAGGGGAAGCTAATTTCCATTGATATATGTTCCCAATTGTCACAATTCAAAGAAGAGAATAAATTGTATATGTCATCCTACTTGATTTTTGCGATAGCACATTGTTGTTTGTTTCCAAAACTATCTCTGTCCAAGAAGATAAACTATGAATTCAACCCAATAACGTTTTGATACCAGGACTTGTGGAGGCACAAGGCCTCGCATTGTTTTTATGAGGTTTTTAATGACTTTGTCTCGGTTTTCAAAGATTATTGTTAGGAAAGGATGCTCCTCAGATGTCTGGATAGACAACCAAGTTTTTGGACAGGAAGGGGACACTTAAACAAAAGGAGAATTACAGTGTAATAATGATTTTTGGATCCAAGGAAAATCTTGCTTTCCTTCCATGTCACATCACAGAGAATATGTTTGTTACAGAAATATCAAGGCAATACAACTACGGGTTGCATTTTTTCCATGGTAAAAAAAACAGTTCATTCCTCTGCCTTGGAAAGTCAGGGACTTTGTGTTCAGAAACGTTAACAAGATTGACAAATTCACAAACCATTTCAAGAACTTGAACCTAAAATATGTTGAAAGGCTAAGAGGGTTCGACCCTAATGGGATTTTTCTAGAACATTTTCTAGTAGTTGGCATTAGCATATGTTTTATCCATACATGCATGACCAAAGACAGAGACAGTGACGAAAACACTCTTGCTCCTGAGGATGGCGACATAGAGACATTGTAAAGAACAACTGAATTGTATAGCCAACAGGTAAAAGGCTCTGGTGAGAAGAGTGTCCAGTCCATGACCAACACTCCCAAGAGCATGATATCACGGAGCATCACTTCAATGGCCCACCCTAGTAATAAAGAAACCCAAAAATATTCAAACGAAGGAGGAGATAAAAACCCTCCTTGCGGAAAAATTGATAGTTCTCACAAGATGTCTGTGACGAAGAAGAGAAAAAACATTGTAGGGCAGGCGGAAGAGCCCGAAACTGAGAGTGAGAACATGAAACTTGAAACTGTTGTGGATGACGTGTTCCGCAAACTTGATAAGCCTGCGAACACGATGCACCATAGTTCCACAATGGAAATATCTGAGACCAACATTTTTTACGAAGATGAATCCTTCGTATTCCAGTGCGTTGTTTTTTACAGCCAATCTAAAAATTTGATTATTGAAAAGTGAGATGTAAGAAATAAGAAAGGGAAATCTCGTTCAGAGATTAACCTTAGGAAAATCCAGTTGTCCCAAATCTCTTGAATTCACCGAGCAACCATAGATGCTATTGATGATTCCATTGGAGGAATTGAAGTGGAGAATGCCAGACTGAACGATCGAATCAAGGAATTGGAGGAGGCTTTGATTCCTACCCCATTGTTTTCCAGTACTTTAGAAAAAACCGTGCCTGCCACCCCTGCAGCCAAGTTAAAAAGATCCTCCAACCTCCTCACATATTGTAGAGGATATGTAGAGAATAATATCAAGAAAAGAATGGAGCTAATTACTGAAGCTTGGGAAACATCACAAAATATAGCTTCCTTTCGAAGGAGGGCAAATGATTTGTACAGACATTTGCAGGTGCATTTAAAAAATGAAGAACGTTTCTATCTACAGATGGTGATCCCTTTTGGAAATCATGTCATCAACATCTCAGATCTGAAAAGAAGACAAGAAGATCTCCCCTCCCCAAACCGGATCAAACAATTAAAAGCATGCTGGAAAGAGAAAGTTAAGAACCTACACCTCATTGTCGAATCATGTGAACAAGCCATATCAAAGAAAGAAGAATTATTCAGAAACTTGACCGAAATAGACTTAGTCGGAAGTACCAACGAGGTTCAAGACCCAAACTTAATCCTCATCTCCTTGTCCTTAACCAAGCAAGTGTTCTATGAACAAGTTGACATCCTTGAATATGGTCAAGATGACGTCGAGAACTGGCTAGTGGACTATTCAAAACACAATGAAGAAATTGAACAGGCTCTGCATAGTATTTCTATGGATCTAAGGAAATTAGAAAATGAGATTTTCAACATAGAAATCTGGGATGAAATCAATGTGGCCCCCATGAGAAACTACATTGAAGAATGGCTCCAAAGGAGAATCGACAAGCTCACCGACAAAGAGCAACAACCAGTTGGCAGAATTCCAGTGGTCGTCGATGAGAGCAACATAAAGGCATCAGCTTCATAGTAAGTCTATATTGATCACATCTTGCTTTCTTTATCAATCCAGTTATTCTACCTCTTTAAATAGAAAAGTCTAACCAAAGACTGATAACTTCCAATTTCTTTTTTTCAGGTCTTCCTCTCTATCGTCGCACACTTCTTCTTTCCACAATCCTATTTCTTGTACTTATTTATTTTATGGTCTGTAGGAGCCCCAATCCCAGTCTATATGACAAACGCATTTAAATTTCCAGAAATATGTAACAGATTCCATAAATATGTAACATACATTATTAATTTTTGATCAATTTCAAAGAAAACTAATTCGGGAACAATTTAGACGGTGCCTTATGGGCTTCTTTCGGAATGCTAAATTAGTTCTCTTTATGCATATCGATCATCTTCTTTTATTTTTATGTGCTCAGAATTTTGTTTCTTCAACTATGATGGATGTTAGGAAATTGTGTTTATTATATTTGAATGTTTAATGTGTGTGATTCCTGGTCCTTTTTTCCAGGAACCTTTATTTCAAAAAAAAAAAAAAAAAAACCTACTACTATCCTTTTTTATTGCTTCAAGTCATTACGACGTAAATTTTCTAAGTACCATATTTGAACTATACACGCCCCAGGAAAAAACTTAAACATGAGTATCACATCTATAAAAAACATAGTAGGATTGACATCCTCATTCGCATATTAACCCCATATTAATATAATATTATTATTAACTAATTCGGGAGGTTCTTCAGGGCTCCGACCTTACTCCCGCAGTGACATTCTCCACAGGTCATCTACCAGCCCGATGTCTTATGGCTGGCGTGTGACACACTGGCACGAGTCATTTACCAGCCCAATGTCTTATGGTTGGCGTGTGACACACTGGCACGAGTCATTTTCTGCATGGATACCACCTGTACTTCAAGCTTCTTCCCACATGTCTCTGTTGCTTTGGGCTTCTATTTCTCCCTCGGTCCCGCCATAGCAGTGCATTTATTCCCATTCCAAACTAGCAGGGACTACGCTGCCATGCAACACTTGTTTAATTATATCTTACTCAATTCAATTCACGGAAGTAATCCAAACGATATTGTGCATAAAAGTTGGCTCATCGAACACCTTCCAAGAACCTTCTTGCATACCAGCCAATATTTAAATAATTACATGCACATATCAAAAACCTCTAAATGTGAATACATGAATTTAATGATCATTTCTATTGAGTTTCATAACAACTTTTTAAAAGTATTTATTGAGTTCATTGAGTTTGTTTGTAGTTAAAAGTATTTTTTATTTACATATTAAATATTTATATATTCTTGTTCTCAAGTTAATTTATACTTGGGAATGTTAGTTCCCCGGTTGAATTCACTCTTTCTTTATGGTTGTAGTCATGAACGGTGGTGCTTCTACAACTCGCCATGAACGACGATCACACCACACTTAACTTAGGCCCACCCAAAGGAAAAACCACTCTGAGTCCAAGTCTATAACACCTCATCCCAACCTAATCAAGTTCATCTTCCTATGAATATATCCTTGTCCCAATCCCACCCAAAGGCCAACCAATCAATGTGCCTATGAAGAAAAGCTTTAAGTGTCTCTCGTGTGTTTACTCGTGCAATACTGATGAGGGATTCACTGCCTAATTTGACATATGCACGGAAGCAAATGGAAAGGCCACATAGCTTATTTTTGGAGAATGAAATAATAGATAAATAGTTATATATTGTAATTAAAAAAATTATTTTTATTTTTTAATATGGTAGTGAATTTATTTCATTTATGGAAATGGCAGAGATAATACATGTATGTGACTACGTGGCAATTTGTGGAAAAACATAATTGGTGGAAAAACATAAATTGTTTTAATTTTAATATATATTAATTTCTGACAAATAGTCTTCAAACTAGATAAAATTAGTCATATCAGTGTTCTTATCCAATCATAAAATTGGAATACACTATTTTGAAAAGTTGAAAAATATTTTATAATTATAAAATATTTAGTTTAATACATATGTATTTCAAACCATTGTAAAACTATAGCAAAATTATTTTATCAGAAACAACTAATTGAAAGTCAAACTAGTTTGACTTCAAAGAAATTCCAATATACTATGTCGAAGGCAGGTATAATAATAGTCGTATTGTGAAGTTAAAAACTCTTGACATTTTTGTTGTGATGATTTTCGTTTTTTTTGCTTTCTTGTGATTACACATATTTGTGTTGATATTTTGGTATAGGGTAATTAATGCAAAATTGAAATTTCACCATTCTTACTAGAGGTTTTTTGGATTTAATTCCTACAAACTTCCATCCATATGGTTGATCTGAAATATCAACTTACAATAGCAAACGACGGACAATATTTCACTTCACTTCAACACAACACATTAGGCAACTCAAAAGAAAAGATACCAAACATATGCCAACAAGTTTCAATCCATTGGGCAAACTTTTCCAAATATATACCAAATCCAAAAATCACTTTATTAAAACAAATTAAAAAAATATATGTGTTCACTTATCTTCAAGTTATATGTTAAATTACTTAACGATTTCATCCCTATGTTATGTCAAATCAACATGAACAACAAGTGTTGGAAACTACCCATTCAAGAAGATAATGCAAGCTGAAAATAAAATATGCAATTACACAAGTTTTGGATGGTCAAAAACTTTATATATATATATATTAGTATGTAGGCTAGAACCCTTAATCACACATTTTCATTATAATTGTACCCTTTGTCTCCTATATAAATACCAATGAGACCTAGTCTTAGGATGATCGTATCTCGTATTGCACATTGAATATATTGTAAAAGGAGGTTTCGCCCTGGAAGTGGATTGTTGTTCATTGATTTTTTATCATTGTCAAGGCGTTGTTTCACAACATTTGGTTTCAGAGCATAAATCCTAGGTTTTATTGCTTCAAGCGAGTCATCTTGGAATTTTCACTATAATATTTTATTTTTTTCGAGACACCTAAGATAGTTAAATTCAGAGGTTACTCAAGAGGCATATCCAAATACGTCAAGAAAAAAATTCAATTTCTGGTCCGTTATAATTTAGGAGATATATCTTATGGAAGATATTGTTTTTGACTCATCCTGAAATCAATTTTAAAGGAGTCACCTTTGGATTTTCGCTATAACCTTTTTTTGAGAAATTTCAGACAGTGAAATTTTGTGGAGACTGAGACAATTTAGGGAAATACGTCTAGTCCAAATTTAAGGTTTTGGGACGTTATATTTTCAAATATATCTTCTGTGTAAGTTAGGGTTTGTGACTAGTCTTGAAATTAGTCTCAAAAGAGTCATCTTTTTATTTTTTCTATAAATGAATTTCGGTGAAGTTTCAGACTCTGAAATTTTCAGAATCCTGAGAAGACTTAGAAAATTACATGTGGATTTTTTTTTAGAATTTGCATCGTTATAATTTGTGAGATATATCTTGTGGATGTTGGAGATTTTTACTAATCCTGAAATTAGTCTTAAACAAGTCATTTGGTGTTTGTGCTACAACCTTTTATCAATGAAGGTTCAGACTGTGAAATTTCCAGGAGTTTAAGAAGTCGTATCAGAGTACTACAAGCCAAAATTTTAGACTTATAAGGGTTCAAAGTTCAGTTTTATATTAGGACAAAGGTCTTCCATCCAAACATACTCCAAATTAAGGGTTTGAAAGGTACGCAAATTACAATTGGAATAACTTTTGATTGGAAGATCTATTTTTCATGATGAAAAATTATGATAAAAAGGAAAAAGAGGAGAATTATGATTTTCCCACATGGCTCCAAACGTTCTTCCAAAATATATTTTACCAAATAAACCTCCAAAAATCTCAAACATGACTCAAGAAGAAAGAGAAGAATTTTTTCACCAAATTGGAAAGGTGGAAAAGAAAATGGATGAGAATATGAAATATATGGAAAATAAGATGGATGAAAGTAGGAAAAATATGGAAGAGAATATGAATGAAAGTCAGGAACATATGGAAAATAAGATGAATGAAAATAGTGCATATATGGAAAATAAGATGGATGAAAATAATGCTTATATGGAAAATAAGATGTATGAAAATATGTATCAAATGGAAAAGAAGATGAATTAAATGCACAAATCCATGAAGTCCATAAAAGCCATGTTCTTACAGAGGATCCCTAAAAGGGATATGGAGATCCAAGAAAATCATGAAAATAACGAGAACAAAGGTGTTGAGACTCAATCATATATGGGGACTATGTTATCACAATTGGAGAGCAGAAATATTGAATCTTTGAATCATGATTATTCATCACTTCAAGATCCACATCGTCAAGGCTTCAAGTTAGCACCAAGGAACTACTTAATTCCAAAGATCGAAATGAGGAAGCTTAATGGTAAAGATCCTATAACATGGATATTCTAGATGGAGCAATACTTTGATCTACAACAAGTGCCAAGCTTACAAAAGGTACCTATTTTGTATCCTTGTATTTAGAAAATAATCATTTTGTTTGGTATCAACGACTCTGTGAAAGAAAAAAAACTTCTATTATCTCTTCGTCCATTTTTTACGGATGAATTGATGTCACATTATGGGGATATTAAGAGAAATACATTCTTCAGTCAATTGATAAATCTTCGGAAAAAAGGTCCAATTACATAACCCAATTGATTAATCTCGGGGTAAAGAAAATTCCTAAGCATAATTTGTTAGATCTCTTTATGGGTTGTTTAAAGGAGAACATTCAACATGAGGTGCATCTCTTCGAACCTGAATCCCTAGAACAAGCTTTCAATGGTTGATGTGTTGGTAGCTGCGAGAGGTATTAACCTCCAATATAACCTTTGTACTTAGAGTAGAATATTACAGAAGTAAGAAAACCATTAAACAGATGTGGAATACCGTAGAAGAGAAGTCATCCCAAGAAGATTAATAATAAAGTAATAGAAGGCTCCATAAAGTGAGGTCGGCCCCACATGAAAAGACACCTTGGTGGACTAGTATAAATAGAGGCTAGGTGCTCTTCACTTGAACACACTCACTCACTCAGATAGGGTGCAAGTTTAAGGAGCAACAGTTGCAATAGAAGGAGAGGCAGAACTCTGGAGAGGGTAGTGCAACAGTTTTCATGGTGCAATCTCAGTCTTTCTGGTAGCTCTCTTGTGCGCTTCTCTTGGTAAAGGTATGCTTCTATAGGTAGAGGTAGGCTCTATTGATATTGTGTTGTTTCCACAACAGTATTAGTATTTATGGTTAGGGATTATCTGTTGGTTCTAGTGGACTTGTCAGAATCTATCTAATAAAAGGTTATTGTGCTTGGGGGTGGCATGTGTAAGTGCCTATGGTTGGGTGACAATGATGTGACATTGTCTATGATTAAACGAGCATTACCAAAATTTTAACATGGTATCATAGTTGGTTTCCTTTAGAACAGTCAAAGAACTGGAAGGAAGATCGTCATTTTCCCCTTTTTTCAAGCTCGTTGAGCACTTACAAAACCCACCAAAAGGGTTGCCTAAGGAGGGTGCATCTTTTCCCCATATCAAATCTCCAAAATTACGAAGTTGAAAAATTAGGGTTTCCTCATAAAACCCTAGGTCAAGGTGTCTGGCATCTAGAGGATGAAGTTGGAGCAAATCCTTGAAGAAAAGAAGTCACCTTGACATAGCTCACTCACTGGTAATTCCAAATTTCACTTCTGCAAAGTTTCAATCTTTGCCATATTCCTAGATCCCGGAGCAGAATGACTTCTAACATTAAGCTTGATGAGAAGCTTGAGGCTGTTGATAACTTCCAAGCATGGAAATATAGAGTGATTCTCATTCTAGAGGAAAATGATCTAGAAATCTTCATTGAAGAAGAAGTTCAAGAGCCAGAGGGAGATGAGGCTAAGGCAAAGTACAAGAAGAATATGGCTAAGGAAAAGAGGATCATTGCAGATTCTATCAAGGATCGTTTGATCCCTCATGTCTCATCATTGAATACTCCAAAACAAATGTTTGATTTTGTATCCCAATTATATGAAGGCGAGAATATAAATTGGAAGATGACATTGAGGACACAACTCAAGAATGTGACGATGCAGAATTCAGAAACCATGTCGTTGACTGAGGCAGTCACCGACATGGCTTGTGCTCCCTATTTTATACTTAATGTTGAGATGGAACTGTTGTAGGTATGTGGACCACTTTTGATGGTGGTTGTTCTGCAACTTCCCCTGTGTCCATATGAAATGCAAAGGCTTGTGATCAGTGTGGCTGATTGTATCCTTTCCTAGAATGTAATGTTTCCAATGACGACAGGATTGCAAAATGGAATACATTTCTTTGTCATAAGTGGGGTATTTTTGGATAGTATTTGAGAGTGTCTCACTATGGTATGCTATTGGATGACATGTTGAGTGAGAACTGTGTCAACAGCATAGTCGGAGGCATCAATATCAATCTCGAACGGTTGTTGTAGATCAGGTAAGGAGAGTATTGGAGCTCAACACAAGCGATGCTTCAGATTATCAAATGCTTGTTGTGCTTCCTTCCCTCATGTGAACTTTGCCTTGCCACCACCCTTGGTTACTTGGTTGAGCGCCCATGAAATATGGGATAATCCCAACACGAACCTTCGGTAGAAGTTGGAAAGTCCTAAGAATCTCTGAAGCCTAGTTAGTGTGGTCGGGGCTGGCCTATCACAAATGATTTGGATCTTAGATGGATACACATGTACCCCATGCTCATCAACAATGTAGCCCAAGTATTGGACCTTGTTCATTCCAAAGGATCATTTTTCCAAGTTGCCATATAGCTTGTGTTGTCGCGGAGTGCCCAAAACCTGTTGAATATGTTGCATGTGCTCCTCCCAAGTTATATTGAAGATGAGGATATCATCCATATATACCACCACAAAAGAGTTGGTGAATGGTATCAATACATCATCCATCAATCTCATGAAATTTTTTGGTGCATTTGTTAAGCCAAAGGGCATGACCAGCCATTCGAAGAAACATTCTTTAGATTTGAAAGTTGTCTTCCATACATCAATTGATTCAATGGTAACCTGGTGGTAGCCATACTTTAGGTCGATCTTTCTGAAGACCTTTTCCCCCTTGATTTGGTCAAGAAGGTCATCAATTCATGGAATTTATGTAATGATTCCTCACTCTGATTTTGTTTAATGCTCTGTAATCAATTCAGAGCCACCAAGTCTCATCTTTCTTCTGCACCATCACAATCGGGCTTCTGCAAGGGGAGGATTTGGGTTAGATGTGCCCCTTTTGAAGCATATCTTGGACATGGTGCTTGATTTTGTCATTTTCCATTAGCGGGCGACGATAGATTAGGCCATTAGGCACCAAGGCACTGAGGGTTAGATCAATTGAATGCTTAACTTGGCAGTGCATCGGTACCACGATGGGTGAGGAGAAGATGTCTTTGTACTCTTCCACGTTCATGTCCACTTGCTTTTGTTGCAAAGAGAGGCTATGTGTAGAGGTCACATATGTGGCAACGACTTTCTTCTTATTACGAGCACGGATCACAAAGAAGATGAACTTCTTGGTCTGTGAAATGACCTTACTACATTGCTTAGCAAAGATTAAAGAAATAGCGGTAGACAATATTAAAGAAATAGTGGTAGGCGGGGCTACCTATGGTATCCTATACAATTGTCTACCCAAAGTAATAATAACAGTGTGGGGTCTATACTCATACACAACATGTCACTTCCACAAATATGGTTGGCCTAAAAGAACATCACAAACTTCAAGGGGAGAAATATCACACAATACCTTGTATTTGAAGGGCTTGATGTTGTAGGGCAGAAACATTGTTGGCTAACGCGGATATCTCATCCTTGGAAAATCCAGCCGATGGTGTAGGGTTGCGGGTGTGATGTTATCAGCAGGTCTAGCCGCTTGATGACCTCTATTGAAATCATATTTTTTTTATTTCCGCTACCGACAATGAAATGCAGTGGAGTTCCCTTTACCCACATTTGTGAGTGAAAGAGGCGTTCCCCTTCCTCTGGTTCTTCTGATTCACTTGGTTGGACTTTGGTGGTAGCGACAATGGCACTGAGTTTGGCATCGATGATCTGCTTCCCTTTTTCTGGATTGTATTCAGAGTCATAATCTGCCTCTAACTCAGAATATTTCAGCTCGACCACCAATGACTGCTTGGAGCGACATTCTTCGGTGTTGTGCTAAGAGATTTTATGGTATTCACACCATTTTCCCATGTCCTTCTTCGACTTCTCGTTACCCTTTCTGGGTTGCGGCTTGGACTGGTTGTTTAGAGAGTGGCCATATTTTCTCTGTCCCTTATTTTGTGGATTGGTGTTACAGAAATATTCCCCTATGGACAGGTGAACTTTCCCGTGGAGTACAAACCCCTCTACCAAGACAAAAAACTACCTTTGGATACTACCATTCCTATAGATTCATTTTATCCATCGAAAAAACGAGAAGGAGAGGAAGTATGATGTACCTCACTTTCGACGTTTTTCCAAGCTACTCCAATTTGTGAGTTCTAAATAGT
The DNA here is from genome assembly GCA_009831015.1 of Picea engelmannii. Classification (NCBI taxonomy): domain Eukaryota; kingdom Viridiplantae; phylum Streptophyta; class Pinopsida; order Pinales; family Pinaceae; genus Picea; species Picea engelmannii. Next base: position 57,312 of record ML789331.1, read on the forward strand.
ACTTGCAATGGAAAACAAGAAATAAACGACTATCTCCTACTCTAATGGATTAGACAAACTCAATCGATCTATGAAGATTAAGACAAGCCTAGACAAGTATATGTAAACACATACTGGAAGGAAATAGGCCAATTATATTAATGAGAACTTCAAAAGGAAACTTACAACCTTCAGATGATGTTGCAGCAACCTCTCCAAGTCCTCCTCGGCCAACGCTTGCTCGAAAGATCCACAATCAAAATAAAAATGCTTTGCTTATTTTTTCCTCCTTTGTTCACTGTGAGAATGCCTCCATTTATAAGCTTTGAGAGGCTCAACCACCTTGGGTATATTTGCAATTAGTTGAGGATATAGCTCCAATAGTTGTGATATCTCCCTTAGATGCAGCCCAGGATTTAGATTCGATCCAAACTAACTCGATCCATCTATAGTTGTCTTTAGAAGAAAATGGGATTTCTTCCAAGATTTGCTCAACCAACTTGGTGCTCCCTTATAATGGGCAAAAAAGTGCTACAATGATCCACATGAGGTGGACAACGAGTGATAGCGCTCCCTATATATGATCAGGGGAGCACTGATCTTCCCAAAAGTTGCCAAGATGAGAAATTCTCATAGAAAAACATTTGTTTCGACTTTGAGATGATGGGGCTTCTTCTTCAAACATTTTTTAGGGGTTGTGTCAAGTGTTTTCATGGTGTCGTTCGTGATGCGACAATTACAGAAAGAAAATGTGGCACTTACGACACTTGCGACAAAAGTGTGACACTTCCGACACTTATGATAATGAGAATGTGACATTATTGAAGTGAGGAATTTTGATGTGTAACAGATTGCCCCCCAAAGTGTGAAGTTAGAACATGAAAGATTATGACCAAAACACTTTGTAAATTCTTTGAAGCAAGGGTATGGAGTCAGAGAACCTGGTAGAAGTTGCAGACAACCATCAAACAATGTTAATATGTGTTCCATTCTCGAGGTAGGCATACCTATGCTCGGACTATAAGTGACTCAAAGTATGGCTGCCAATAAATACACTGTGGATCCATGATGATATTGACTAGAGGTCTGGCCACCAGAGATACAATGTGGATCCATACCTCTATGACATGAACTGATAGTAGCCACACAAAATACATAGTGGAGCTATGAGATGATAAAACATAGCCATGAACCAATACAATGTGGATCTATGTGACAACATATATATCAACATGCTCAAATGATTTCCTTTGCAATCTGGAATGAGAAAATAGTAGAGTGGATGCTCAACCTAGGGTCTTCGTCCCAATCCCGATGTAGTACAAATATTACCCATGCGAATAGATGTTTTGATGTCGAACATGGTAGAAACCACTTGATTACCGGTCATTGAGGTATACCGTTAACAAGTGTGATATAAATCACCATTGATGTCAATGATTTTCAAGGTACTTTTAAAGTACAGTCGAGCGAATGTGAAAAATAAGTTGAAGTCAAACATTCATGGAATCAGTCAGTCAAAGGTCATTGATGAATACCCACTGCCAAATGCGAGGAGGCCTGCCATTGAGGCATGCAGGTCCTAAGCTACTGATGTGTTCCTAAGTCTATTTCCTGGATAACTTGTTGAATTCGACAAGAAAAGACTTGTCGAAGGAGGGAATTGATGTATCACTCATCAATCGACACAAAAATTGTCACAAGAAAAATGATAAGATACAGTATATGAACATGGTCTAACATGGGTATGGAAACTGGTAACTTTGTGGATGGTTGATTGTTGAGGCAAAAACTTCCCTTAAACACTGAGGCATGGTGTGAGACTTGAATTCATAAACAAGGAATGGACCAAAACATAATGCAGGGAGTGTTGAGAAAGAACAAAGACTAAGCTCATTGGTGTTACAAGGTCATCGAAGAATCTCTGCTCAAATTCCTGCACAATCAAGTTGTCCTGGGAAAGAGATATGAGTAGCTTCTCAAAAAATGACAAAAAACCCAAAAATAAACTTTATAAAATGTGAAAAGGAGGAAAAAATGACCAAATTTGAACATATCAAATATCAAATTAGGACAAGAAATCATTTTTACCTTTGTTTTACTATTCTCCGTTCCTCTTTGAGTTTTTTTCCTCTTTTGGAGTGTTTTTTCGGGCATTGATTTCGAGAGATGTGGGCGACCGTTTTCGAAACTGTCCGTATCAGGTTGGTTCTCTCCTCTTTCTCATTTGTTTCCATGTTTTTTTAATTGCATTTCAACCCTTAATTTAGGTTCTTAGGCTCCTTGGGAATCCCTTAAGCGTCGAATTGAATCGACGCTCCCTCAAGTAATCGGGGGGAGCGCCGATCGTGATTTCAACACCCTGGTGTGTGTGTTTAGGGAGTGCTAGCACTCTGTTCTCTTCTTTAAGGAGCGCTAGGCGCAATTTATTTTTTTATTTATTTTTAGGCTAAAACAAGGCAATTTCTTTCTTTGGAAACTTAGCTAATGATGATTAATTCATGAATTTGCATGTTTTCCTCATATCTAATCATGATTGATTGGAAAGAACATGAGCATGAATTTGATGACATCATTGGTTTACAAGACCCTCAAGTGAGGGCGACCTTACGAAATTCCGGCTTGCTTAAGTACTTCAAACTCTAAAATATGAGGAAATAGATTTTGTTGTTCGAATATTTGATCAACTTGCGGGAGGTATTAACCTCCAGCATAACCTTTGTACATAGAGTAGAATATTATGGAAGTAAGAAAATTATACATATGTGGAATACCCTTGAAGAGAAGTCAACCCAAGAAGATTAATAATAAAGTAATAGAAGGCTCCAGAAAGTGAGGTCGGCCCCACATGAAAAGACACCTTGGCAGACTAGTATAAATAGAGGCTAGGTACTCCTCATTTGAGCACACTCACTCACTCATCTAGGGCGCAAGTTTAAGGAGCAATAGTTGCAACAAAAGGAGGCGCAAGTCTAGAGAGGGTAGTGCAACAGTTGTTGTGGTGTAATATCGTTCTTTTTGGTATCTCTCTTGTGCTCTTCTCTTGGTAAAGGTACGCTTCTATTGGTATAAGTGCACTCTCTTGATATTGTGTTGTTGTCGCAATAGTATTGGTATTTTTGGTTAGGGTTTATCTATTGATTCTAGTGGACTTGCCGGAATCTATCTAAGAAAAAAGGTTATTATGCTCGGGGATGGCATGTGGAAGTGCCTATGGTTGGGTGACAATGATGTGACATTGTCTATGGTTAAATGAGCATTACCAAAATTTTAACATCAATATGTCAAGGAAAGTGGAAAACAAAAACATGGCTACTAGAAGGGTGGCCCCTAATAACTATTGAGAGAATCATGTTTCCTCTCCTAACCTCAATCAACCAACAAGGTTGACACCTCAACAAATGGATGAAAGAAGAGAAAAAGGACTATGTTTCAATTATGACAACAAATACAGTAAGGGGCATAAATGAGGTGAGAATAAACTATTCTACATAGAGCGTGAAAAGGAAGAAGATCAAGAATTGGAACCATCACAAGATATAGATCTAGAAGATACTTCTCCAATGATATTTTGTCATGCATTGGTCAGCATTAGTACTCCACAAACCCTCAAGATAAAAGGATACATCAAAAAGAAAAAGGTAAGAGTGTTGATTGATTTTGGTAATAGACATAACTTCATCAATTACAAAGTAACAAAATATCTCAACTACTTTGTATATCCAGCACTAGAGTTTCAATTAATGATTGCATATGGTGATACCATAAATTGTTTGGGGAAGTGCCATAGTATTAAGCTCGGTATGGGGAGTATTTTTTAGATTGCCCAATGATTTTCATCGAAATGGGTGGTGTTGATGTTGCATTAGAGGTTCAAAGGTTACAATAATTGGGCAAAGTGGCCTTTAATTTTTAAGATCTTTTCATGAGATTTTCCTCAGATGGAAAGAAAATTGAGCTTAGAGGTATCCAAGGGAAACCCTCTAAGGTGATAGGCTCTAATAGAATGTCAAAGTTACTCAAAAAGGAACACCATGGTGTAATTGCACAATTGTGCTCACTAGATGTTCAAACATCTTACTATTTTACTTTCCTCTTTTGGAGTGTTTTTTCGAGCGTTTATTTCGAGAGATGTGGGTGACCGTTTTCGAAATTGTCTGGATCAGGTTGGTTCTCTCCTCTTTCTCATTCGTTTCCATGTTTTTTTATTGCATTTCATCCCTTAATTTAGGTGCTTATGCTCCTTGGGAATCCCTTGAGCGTTGAACTGGATCGATGCTCCCTCAAGTAATCGTGGGGAGCGTCGATCGTGATTTCAACACCCTGGTGTGTGTGTTTAGGGAGCGTTAGCACTCTGTTCTCTTCTTTAAGGAGCGCTAGGTGCAATTTTTTTTATTATTTTTTTTTAGGCAATTTCTTTCTTTGGAAACTTAGCTAATTATGATTAATTCATGAATTTGCAGGTTTTCCTCATAGCTAATCATGATCGAATGGAAAGAACACGAGCATGAATTTGACGACATCATTGGTTTACAAGACCCTCAAGCGAGGGAGGCCTTACGAAATTGCGACATCGTTGGTTTACAAGACCCTCAAGCGAGGGCGGCCTTATGAAATTGCGGCTTGCTTAAGTACTTCAAACTCCAAAATATGAGGAAAGATTTTTTGTTGTTCGAATATTTGATCGGCTTGCAGGAGGTATTAACCTCCAGCATAACCTTTGTACATAGAGTAGAATATTTTGGAAGTAAGAAAAACATTAAACGTATGTGGAATACCCTCGAAGAGAATTCAGCCCAAGAAGATTAATAATAAAGTAATAGAAAGCTCCAGAAAGTGAGGTCAGCCCCACATGAAAAGACACCTTGGCAGACTAGTATAAATAGAGGCTAGGAACTCCTCATTTGAGAACACTCACTAACTCATATAGGGCACAAGTTTAAGGAGAAATAGTTGCAACAAAAGGAGGTGCAAGTCTGGAGAGGGTAGTGCAACAGTTGTCGTGGTGTAATCTCGTTCTTTCTGGTAGCTCTCTTGTGCGCTTCTCTTGGTAAAGGTATGCTTCTATTGGTAGAGGTACGCTCTCTTGATATTGTGTTGTTGTCGCAGCGGTATTGGTATTTTTGGTTAGGGTTTATCTATTGATTCTAGTGGACTTGCCAGAATCTATCTAAGAAAAGGTTATTATGCTCGGGGATGGCATGTGGAAGTGCCTATGGTTGGGTGACAATGATGTGGCATTGTCTATGGTTAAATGAGCATTACCAAAATTTTAATATCAATATGTCAAGGAAAGTGGAAAACAAAAACATGGCTACTAGAAGGGTGGCCCCTAATAACTATTGAGAGAATCATGTTTCCTATCCTAACCTCAATTAACCAACAAGGTTGACACCTCAACAAATGGATGAAAGAAGAGAAAAAGGACTATGTTTCAATTATGAAAACAAACACAGTAAGGGGCATAAATGCAGTGAGAATAAACTATTCTACATAGACTGTGAAAAGGAAGAAGATCAAGAATTGGAACCATCACAAGATCTAGATCTAGAAGATACTACTCCAATGATATTTTGTCATGCATTGGTTGGCATTAGTACTCCACAAACCCTCAAGATAAAAGGATACATCAAAAAGAAAAAGGTAAGAGTGTTGATTGATTTTGGTAGTACACATAACTTCATCAATTACAAATTAACAAAATATCTCAACTGCTTTGTATATCCAGCACCAGAGTTTCAATTAATGATTGCATATGGTGATACCATAAATTGTTTGGGGAAGTTCCATAGTATTAAGCTAGATATGGGGAGTATTTTTTAGATTGTCCAATGATTTTCATCCAAATGGGTGGTGTTGATGTTGCATTAGGGGTTCAAAGGTTACAATAATTGGGCAAAGTGACCTTTAATTTTTAATATCTTTTCATGAGATTTTCCTCAGATGGAAAGAAAATTGAGCTTAGAGGTATCCAAGGGAAACCCTCTAAGGTGATAGGCTCTAATAAAATGTCAAAGTTACTCAAAAAGGAACACCATGGTGTAATTGCACAATTGTGCTCACTAGATGTTCAAACATCTATATCCTCTGCTCCATTAGATCTCTAAATAGTTATCAACAATCATTCCCATGTATTTGGATAAATTCCTAAGGGTCTTCCACCGGCTCAACATCATGACTATGTTATTCATTTGCAACCAGGAAGTGTACCACCTCAGATTAGGCCCGATATGTATCCATATGCATAGAAGAGTGGGATTGAGTGCATGATCCAAGAAATGTTAGAGGTCATCATCATTCAACCTATCCATAGTTCTTTCTCTTCACTAATGGTGTCGGTTACAAAAAAGGTGTTAAATTTGGCAGCATCGACAGTCATTCTCCAATGAGAGGCCATATGGGCCACCTTGAGGCTAGTCAAGGAGATTTGGAGAAACAACCAGTCTTGTGAGGTATTGACAAAAGCCAGGGGGAATGTACAACCTCTGTGAGTCAAACCAAAATTCAGGATGAATAAGATGTTATGTGAGTCTAATGCAAAAGTCAGGGGGAATATACAACCTCTGTGAGCATAGACAGTCTATTGCAAAAGTCAGGGGGAACGTACAACCTCTGTGAGCATAGACAGACTAGTAAAAAAGTCAGAGGGAACATACAACCTCTGTGAGCCTAATCAAACCTTGTGAGCCATGAGTAAAAGTCAAGGCATCTAGAAAAAGTTAGAATGAATATAAAATTCCTATGAGCTAGAAACAAACGATATTCCTAATATTGCAAATGATATAAATGTATTGATCTAGTGCATTGGCACATGTAACATTATCCACCATGAAGAAAATTTTGAATTGCCTTGTAAAGAGTCGAGTTGTAACTAAAGTCTTAAAGTCTAGTTCTAATTTCAAACTAAAGTGTAATGTTGAGTTGCAACTGAAGCATCAAGTCTAGTTCTATTTTTGAACTAAAGTGTAATGCTGACCTGTAACTGAAGTCTTAAGTCTAGTTCTATTTTCAAACTAAAGTGTAATGTTGACCTGTAACTGAAGTCTTAAGTCTAGTTCTATTTTCGAACTAAAGTGTAATGTTGAGTTGTAACTGAAGTCTCAAGTCTAGTTCTATTTTCAAACTAAAGTGTAATGTTGAGTTGTAACTGAAGTCTCAAGTCTAGTTCTATTTTTGAACTAAAGTGTAACACTGAGTTGTAACTGAAATCTCAAGTCTAGTTCTATTTTCGAACTAAAGTATACCAGTCTCAAGTCTAGTTCTAAGTTTGAACTAAAGTATGAAGCTGAGTTATGATTAAAGCATGCAAACGGGTTACTATTTCGAGTCTCTCCACTTCTCCTCTTCAGCCTATATAAGCAGAGGTCGAACCCTATCTTCAAAATAGTTTTGATATGCAGGTTAAGGGAGAAGCAATAGAGAAGCATATCAGTGATAAAGAGGTAGCATACCAAAGCAACATATCAGTGTTGTATATCAATAATAGAGGTTGCATATCAGAGGCATATATCAGCAACATATCATTGTTGTATATCAACAATAGAGGAAGCATATCATAGGTGTATTTCAACAAGGTCTCTTAGGTCTTTGTCAGGTCAAATTCATCTTGGAAAGCTCTTTAAGAGCAGAACATTCATGGTGGATATTTGTAAGTGATCTTACATTATTAATGCAAGAAAGGAATATTGTTTGCTGGGGTTTTTCTCCCTGTACAGGTTTTCCCCAGGGTATATGTGTTGTTTATGTCCATGCTTACTTATCTACATAGTTAATGCTATTCTGTTATGATTTGGTATTGTTGAAGTGTATTAAGCTGGATTCGAAGTTTTGAAGAAAATAAAACAATTAATCCACATAAGAAATCAAGCTAATAATTTAACATGCTATCATAGCTTACAGTGTGTTAAACATGTTGAAGTGCAGAAACAGGTACACACAGATCCAAGCTAGCTTGATTAAGTTTCCAGTGTGAGGTCTATGGCATCATCCATTTAAGTCAGGGCCGAGGATAGGCTTGAAGGAGATACCAACTTCAATGTGTGGAAGCTTCGCATAACAAATATCTTGCAGGAGCATGATCTTGAGCAGTATGTCACCACAGTGGTGGACGAACACACAAATAATGCAGGAAGAGCAGCCTTTAGGAAGAGTCAAGCAAAGGCTAAGCGAATCATCTTTGACTCATTCAAATACAATATAATGCTTGCAATGACTTCATTAATGACTGCCAAGGACTGTATGGATACCTTGGTGAACCTATATGAGAAACAGGCTCCAAGTTAGAAGAGGACACTTAAGCACAGGCTTAAGTATTTGAATATGGAGAAAGGTGAATCAGTGGCATCTTTTTGTTCCAGGATAGCCCAGATTAGAGATCAACGTTTGGTCACAGGGGTGACAGTGGACGATGATAATTTAGTGCAAGCCATTTTTAACGGTCTTACTTCTTCATGGGAGACCTTCTTATCCAGTGTAAGTGGGAGAGAGATTCAACCCACGTTTGAGAGGTTATGGCATGATTGTCTCCAAGAGGAGAGCCGCACAACTACTAGGACCGAGCCAACGAAAGAAGAGCACTCATCTTTAGCATCAAGATTCAAGGGAAAGAAGAAAGGCACTTTCTACAAAGGCTCTAAGAGGAATCCAAACACCAAAGGTATATTCAAAGGCAAGAATATTGATACATCTAAGATTAAATGCTTTAGTTGTAATAAGTTGGGTCATTTTTCTAAAGATTGTTGGTTTAGAAAGAAATATCCAAGGAAAGGGAAACATCATGCCTCAACTGCTGAGGATGATGAATCCAAAAGAAATTAGAAAACTCCTTCTAATGAGAAATAAAATAGAAAAGAATATTACTTGGTTTATGCCTTATCCAGTTCAGTTTTCACGAGGCTGAAAACTTGGTTAGTAGACAATGGTGCATCAAAGAACATGACAGGGTACAAGGAGACACTCTCAGATTTCGAGACAAAATATTTTGCAGAGCATGTTGAGCTTGGGGATGAGAAATGTTACAAGATAGAGGGAGTAGTCTATATCTCCTTTAGATTGGAATCTGGGGCTAGACTTCATATTGATGAAGTATTATATGTCCTAGGGCTCAAGAAAAATCTACTATCAGTTGCAACCCTTGAGGAAAAGGGATATTGGGTGATCTTCAAGGACAAGAAGGCAATATTATGGGCTAAAGTTAGCCACTTAAGTACAAAAAAACCCATTGGAACTCGCAGTGGAGGACTATACGTCATGTCAGGATAGTCAGTTCAGGCATTGGTTCATGATGCGACTAGCTCCAACGATTTGTGGCACAGAAAACTTGGACATCTTCATTACAAAGCTCTTCCAAATCTACAGAACATGGTATGTGGCATGCCCTCTATTTCTCTTAGTAAAAATGAAATTTGTAAGGGATGCATGCTAGGTAAAAATATAAAGAAATCATTTCTTAGTAGTGACAACAGAGCTCAGGGCATATTAGATATGGTTCATTCTGATGTATGTGGTCCCATGTCATCTCCCTCACTTAGTGGTTGTTTGTAATATGTCATTTGTATTGATGATTACTCAAGAAATTGTTCGATATATTTCCTTAAAGCTAAAAGTGACACATTTGATAAATTCAAAGAGTATAAAGCCTTTATTGAAAAGTAGACAGGGAAACACATCAGAATCCTTAGAACGAACAATGGAGGAGAGTTTGAATCTCTCTAGTTTGAGGATTTCTGCAAGTCGGTAGGAATCAAGAGAGAGTTGATCGTGCCATATAACCCTCAGCAAAATGGAGTTGTTGAGAGGAAAAACAGGACAATTTGTGAGGTAGCGAAAACAATGATGTTTGACTAGGATCTGCCAAATTCTTTATGGGCATAAGCTACCTCCACTGTCATGTATATTCAAAACAGGTGTCCACATGATATCTTGAAGGAAAATACTCTTGAAGAGGTCTTCTCAGGGATCAAACCTGAAGTAGGGCATCAAAGGATATTTGGGTGTCCTATGTATATTCATGTCCCTAAGGAAAAGAGGACAAAGATGGAATCCTCAGGCAAGAAAGGGGTTTTTGTGGGGTACAATGAGAAATCCAAGGCTTACAGGATTTATGTACCAGGTCAGAGGAAAATAAAGGTAATAAAATATGTGACTTTCCATGAGGAAGTTGCATTTAAGAAATCCAGAGAACTTCAGCAGTAATCAGAAGCAGTTCAACCAACTTCACCCTCTTCTTAAAATGAAGAGTCAGATGATAAGAGGGAGGAACCTCGTGAAGGGCCAAGTAATGAGCCCCTAGAACCCGTTGAAGTGTTATAAAAAACTCTTGAAGAACCTCCAGCCAAAAGGAAGCCAGGGTGGCTTAAAGAAATAGTGCAGGAAGCAGAAAGGATAGCTTCTCCCAAAGGAACTTTCAAGGAAAGGAAGAGGCCTCATAGGTTTGGAGGCTATGTTTCACTGATGAGCAACATTAGTGATGTCGAACCTTCTTCATTTGAAGAAGAAAATAAATTACAAGTATGGAAGGATTACATGCTTGAGGAATACAAGTATATTATAAAGAAGAACGTTTGGGACATTGTGTCGAGGCCAAAAGACAAATCAGTGGTTTCTTCCAAATGGATCCATAAGATCAAACATCCAGCTGATGGAAGTGTGGAAAAGTTCAAAACAAGATTTGTAGCCAGAGGCTTCACTCAAAAATAAGGAATCGACTACGAAGAGACTTTTTCCCCTGTATCCAGGTATACCTCCATTCGAACTATTATTGCTTTAGCTCCCATTCTTGGTTGAAAGCTACATCAGATGGATGTAAAAACAACATTCTTGAATGGAAAGATTGAACAAGAGGTCTTTTTGGAACAACTAGATGGTTTTGTACTACATAACAAAGGCACTCATGTATGAAAGCTAAGGAATTCCTTGTATGGTCTTAAGCCGGCTCTCGGAGTTTGGTATGACACAATTGATGGCTTTCTTAAAAGCCTGGGCTTTCAAAAAAGTGATGTTGATGCAAATTTGTACTTCAAGGTAAGAGGTAACCAACCTGTTATACTAATATTGTATGTTGATGATCTCTTTCTAATAGGAGATGAAGGGCTAATAGCCTGGTGTAAGAGGTAGTTAACCTCAGAATTCAAGATGAAAGACTTAGGCTTGATGCATTACTTCCTAGGATTGGAAGTATGGCAAAGATAGGGAAAGATATTTCTGGCACAAGGAAAATACACAGTGGATGTAATAAAGAGGTTTGGTATGATGGATTGCAAATCTATGTCTACTCCAATGATTACCAACCTGAGGAGGCTACATGATTCTGATACAGGTTCAGATTTGGTGGATCCCAACATGTATAGGCAGTTGATTTGATCATTGATGTACATGATCCAAACAAGGCCAGATATATGCTATGTAGTGATTGCAATGAGTCAGTTCATGAATGAATCAAGACAGATACATTGGGTGGAAGCAAAGCACATATTGAGATATCTCAGAGGGACCATTACTTATGGTCTCAGATATACATCCAGTGGTGGTTTATTTTTGCATGGGTATGCAGATGATGACTGGGTAGGAAGCCCAATGGATCAGAAGAGTGCTTCCAGATACTGCTTCAGTTTAGGATCTGCTATGATCTCTTGGTCAAGCCATAAGCAGGGATCCATTGCACAGAGTACAACAGAGGTTGAGTACATTGCAACAAGTGATGCTAGCAAGGAAGCAGTATGGCTCAGAAAATTGGTTTCTAGGTTGTTTGGAGACAAGCTCGAGACGACGATGGTTCACTATGATAATCAAAGTTGCATAAAATTGACAGAGAACTCGGTATTTCATGACAGATAAAAACATATTGACATGAGGTACCACTACATCAGAGACTTGGTCCAGGACAAAAACTGTAAAGTTACAATACATATCCACGAGCGAGTAGGTAGCTGATATCCTGACCAAGCCTCTGACCTCGAGACAGTTTGTGCGTTTGAGACGTAAGCTTGGTGTGGCTGAGAATGAATCCCTCGCTGAGAGGGAGTGTTGAATTTGGAAACATCGACAGTCATTCTCCAATGAGAGGCCATATGGGCCACCCTGAGGCTAGCCAGGGAGATTTGGAGAATCAACCAGTCTTGTGAGGTATTGACAAAAGCCAGGGGGAACATACAACCTATGTGAGTCAAACCAAAATTCAGGACGAACGAGATTCTATCTAAGTCTAATGAAAAAATTCAGGGGGAACGTACAACCTCTGTGAGAATAGACAGACTAGTGCAAAAGTCAGGGGGAACGTACAATCTTTGTGAGCCTAGTCAAAGCTTGTGAGCCATGAGAAAAAGTCAAGGCATCTAGCAAAAGTTAGGTTGAATATAAAATTCCTATGAGCTAGAAATAAATGATATTCCTAATATTGCAAATGATAAAAATGTATTGATCTAGTGCGTTGGCACGTGTAACATTATCCACCATGAAGAGAATTTTGAATTGCCTTGTAAAGAGTCGAGTTGTAACTGAAGTCTTAAAGTGTAGTTCTATTTTTGAACTAAAGTGTAATGCTGAGTTGCAACTAAAGTATCAAGTCTATTTCTATTTTCGAACTAAAGTGTAATGTTGAGTTGTAACTGAAGTCTTAAGTCTAGTTCTATTTTTGAACTAAAGTGTAATGTTGAGTTGTAACTGAAGTCTCATGTCTAGTTCTATTTTTGAACTAAAGTGTAATGCTTAGTTGTAACTGAAGTCTCAAGTCTATTTCTATTTTCGAACTAAAGCATACCAGTCTCAAGTCTAGTTCTATTTTCGAACTAAAGTGTAATGTTGAGTTGTAACTGAAGTCTCAAGTCTAGTTCTATTTTCAAACTAAAGTATACCAGTCTCAAGCCTAGTTCTAAGTTCGAACTAAAGTATGAAGTTGAGTTATAATTAAAGCATGCAAACAGGTTACTATTTCAACTCTCTCCACTTCTCCTCTTCATCCTATATAAGCAGAGGTCGACCCATCTCTTCAACACAGTTTTTATATGCAGGTTAAGGGAGAAGAAATAGAGGAGCATATCAGTGATAAAGAGGCAGCATACCAAAGTAACATATCAATGTTGTATATCAACAATAGAGGTTGCATATCAGAGGCATATATCAACAACATATCAGTGTTGTATATCAACAATAGAGGCAGCATATCAGAGGTGTATTTCATCAAGGTCTCTTAGGTCTTTGTCAGGTCAGAGTCATTTTGGCAAGCTATTTAAGAGCAGAACATTCATGGTGGATATTTGTAAGTGATATTACATTATTAATGCAATAAATGAATATCATTTGCTGGGGTTTTTCTCCTTGTACAGGGTTTCCCCAGGGTATATGTGTTGTTGATGTGCATGCTTACTTATATACATAGTTATTTCTATTCCGTTATGATTTGGTATTTTTGAAGTGTATTAAGCTGGAATTGAAGTGTTGAAGAAAATAAACGAATTAATCCGCATAAGAAATCAAGCTCATAATTTAACAAAAGGATGGTTCGTGGTGTATGTCTCCATATTTTGGACAACTCGATAAAATGACCATCAATGATAAGTTTCATATTCCTATCATTGATGAATTATTAGATGAATTGCATGGACTGATCTTCTTTACTAAGTTGGATGTTTGTCCGGGATTTCATCAAATCAGGATGAGGCAGGAAGACATTCCCAAAACAAATTTTAGAGCACATGAAGGTCATTATGAGTTTTTGGTTATGCCATTTGGACTTATCAATGCACCTTAATCTATGGTTTTTGGTTAGTATTTGTTGATAACATATTGATCTACAACAAATTTTGGAAAGAGCATGGGGTTCAAGAAGTGTAATATTTGAGTCATATTATATCTTATGAAGGTGTAAAATTCGATGATCTGGATTTATGAGCAGAATGAAAGAAATAAAAAACTAAATACAATAACATAGAGATATGTAGAACAACAACATATATCCAATGAACAATAACTTCTATTGAATAAATAAAATAGGTTGAAATTGTAAAACTGCAGAAATGGAAACAACTTGCTCAAATGGTGGTAGTTATCTCTGATAAGAGATGTGGCTTGCTACATGCATCCATCTGAGAAAAATGATTACAATGAGGCTCCAGAGGCCTTTTTAACATTACTCATGAATGCCAAAACCCTAAACATCCAAAAACCTAACCCTATGAGATGAAATGCCAAAAGTTATGTGGGCCCCGATGGGGAAGTTGTTACCTCAACTTCCCGGGGTCGTAAATTTTTTCATATGACCTCCATTTTAGGCACATGATAGACTGTTGGAAAGGTATTTTTTAGAAATACACATTCTGCCATAAAATATTGAATCTGTCTACAGTTTGACTGTGGCAAGCCAAAAAAACACTATTTAGGGCCCTATAACATCCCTAGAAGTGCAGAAAGATGTATTGACATGAAAACTTCCAAAATAAGCTAGTTGGATTAGGTGGGCAGCCACCAGTATCCACCTGGAAGTTGTGAAGGGATTCAGACAACCCCGAAAGTGTAGAACCCACAATTACAAAGAATTAGAGAAGAACATGTTGAACTAAAAATTGTCAAGACAATCTAGTTGGAATAAGTGGGTAGCCACCAATATCCACCTGGATCAATCCTCCCCCCTTAGGAAGCAATGGTATCCATTGCGTTGAGTTCCCTCATCAAGTGAGGAAACTTCTGTTGAATGTGGTCCCGGGTGAGCCACATGCCTTGGTGTAGAAGTTACCCTACCTTGACAACCCAATAAAGTTGGATCCTATGCTAGCGAGTGCCCTTGACCTATGTGTCCACTATATGATCAATGCATGCATGTTCCATGCATTTAGGGTTGAGATTTGTTGGTGTCAATTGTTCTTCAATATCTGAGGTGTCCAATAATTGTGGAAAATATGGCCAAAGAAGGTCCACAATGAACACTGGATTCAATCCAAGGAAGGGTGGAGTATTGAGATCAAAAGCATTGTTACCCACAACCTTGGCGATAGTGTAAAACCCATAGAGAAGTGGGAAGAGATTATGATGGGGGCCTGTAAGGCACTATTTCTACAAATGTGACCAGACCTTGTCTCCCACCTAAAACTGGTGTGATACCCAGTGTTGATCATGGTGTTTCTTGTACTTAGCATTGGCTTTCTGAAAAATCTCATGGACTTGTTGGTGGATGTGTTGAATCCACTCAATGAATATTGTAGCTTTGCCGGCCTTAGACTGAACATGGGAAGATTTTTCCTATGTGGTTACAATAGTTTGTGAAACATCAATGGGACCCAAGGGTTGGAATCCCAACCCTACCTAAAATGGGTTATGGTTGGTGGAGCTATGGAGAGCCTTGTTGTAGTTCTACTAAACATAGGGAAGACTCTCATCTCATGTACGCAAATGCTTAGAGTTGTACATGTGCAGGATGTGCATAATCATTCGATTGATGACCTTTGTCTAGCCATTCGTTTGGGGGTGGAAAGCGGTGGATTTAGTGAGCTTGGTGTCCAATAGTGACCAGAGACTGGACCAAAATGTGTTGAGGAACTTGTTGTCCCGATCTAAGGTGATGGTCTCTGGTATCCCGAAATGGACCCACACCCGTTCGAGGAAGATCTTGGCAATATCTTCCACTATGATGCTCTTATTGCAGGTTGTGATAATGACCATGTTCGAAAATCGATCAACCACCACAAATACACAATCATTTTTGTGCTTGGTGGATGGAAGGCCAGACATGTAATCCATTGAGATGGATTCCCAAGGCCTCTCAAGAGTAGGAAGAGGGGTGTATAAGCCTTATTTCCTAATGGTTGGCTTGGAATAGGCATAGACAATGCAATATTTGATATACTTGTTGATGTCTTGTCGAAGTTTTGGCCAATAAAAATCTTTTTGTAGAATGACCACCATTTTCTCCACGCCAAAATGTCCTGCCATCCAACTGTAGTGAGCCTCCTAAGACATCTTTGCATGCTCGCTTGTGGGAACATAGAGGTGGACCAGATGGCATAAAAGTCTATCCTATATGTGAAAATCGATGACATTCTCTCCTGTATCCAAGAGTTGATAGGTGGTGGCAAAGTCAGGGTCACATTGATAAAGTTGGGGGCACTCATATGCCTCATGCCCACAGGAATGGAGCACTGACTGCAGCAATGGGAAGGTGATTGAGGCAGTCAACGACATGATTTGTGCTCCCTGTTTTATACTTGATGTAGAGATGGAATTGTTGTAGGTATGTGAACCACTTTCGATGGTGGTCATTCTACAACTTCCCATGTGTCTGTATGAACTGCAAAGGCTTGTGATCAGTGTGGATGATTGTCTCCTTTCCCAGAATTTAATGTTTCCATTGACGATAGGTTTGCATAATGGAATACATTTATTTGTCATAGGTGGGGTATTTCCAAGCAGTATCTGAGAGTGTCTCACTATGGTATCCTGCTCGATGACAAGCTGAAGGAGAACTACGCCGACAACATAGTCTGAGGCATCAGTCTCAATATCGAACAGTTGTTATAGATCAAGTAAGGAGAATACTGGATTTGAGCACAAGAGATGCTTCATATCATCAAATTCTTGTTGTTGTTCTTGACCCCATGCAAAATTTTCCTTGCCATCACCCTTGGATACTTGGCTAAGGGAGAACCCTCGATAGAAGTTGGCAAGTCCCAAGAAGCGTTAAAGTTCGGTTAGTGTGGTTGGGGATGGCTAGTCATCAATGACTTGGATCTTGGTTGGATCCACATGTACCCCATGCTCATCAACAATGTAGCCCAAGTATTGGACCCTGTTCATGCCAAAGGAGCATTTTTCCAAGTTGGCATATAGCTTGTGCTGACGCAAAGTGCCCAAAACCTGTTGAATATGTTGCATGTGCTCCTCCCATGTTCTGCTAAAGATGAGGATGTCATCCAGATATACCACCACAAAAGAGTTGGTGAAGGGTCTCAATACATCATCCATCAATCTTACGAAATTTTTTGGTGCATTTGTTAAGCCAAAGGGCATGACCAACCATTCGAAGAGACCTTCTTTAGATTTGAAAGTTGTCTTCCATACATCAGTTGGTTCGATAGGAATCTGGTGGTAGCCATACTTTAGGTCAATCTTGTTGAAGAACTTTTCCACCTTGATTTGGTGAATAAGGTCATCAATTCGGGGAATTCGGTACTAATTCTTGACTGTGATTTTGTTTAATTCTTTGTAATCAATGCAGAGCCACCAAGTCTCATCTTTTTTTTGCACCAGCAATATCAAGCTTCTGCAAGGGGAGGATTTGGGTTAGATGTGCCCCTTTTCAAGCAACTCTTGGATCTGGCACTTGATTTCATCATTTTCCATCAGTGAGCAATGATAGATTAGGCCATTAGGAAGTGGGGCACCAGGGGTTAGATTAATTGGATGCTTGACTTGGCAGTACATCGGTACCACGGTGGGTGAGGAGAAGATGTCTTTGTACTCTTCTACGATACTGTCCACTTTCTTCTACTGCAAAGAAAGGCTCTATGTAGAGGTCACGGATGTGGCGACGACCTTCTTCTTACTGTGAGCATGGATCACAAAGAAGACGAAATTCCCGATCTATGAAATGACCTTATTGCATTGCTTAGTAGAGATTAAAGAAATAGCGGTAGGCGACACTACCTCTGGTATATTGTACAGTTGTATACCCAAAGTAATAATAACACTGTGGGGTCTAGACTCATACACAACATGTCGCTTTGACAAATATGGTTGGCCTAAAAGAACATCACAAACTTCAAGGGGAGAAATATCACACAATACCTTGTCTTTGAAGGGCTTGATGTTGTAGGGAAAATGACACTGTTGGTTGATGTGGTGAACTCATCCTTGGCGAAGCCAGCCGATGGTGTAGGGTTGTGGGTGTGGTGTTATCAATAGGTCTAGATGCTTGATGAACTCTGTTGAAATCAAGTTCTTCTGACTGTCGCTATCGACAATGAAATGTAGCAGAGTTCCCTTTACCCAGTTTTGTGAGTGAAATAGGTGTTCCCCTTCCTCTGGTTCTTCTGGTTCACTTGGTTGGACTTTGGTGGTAGTGACAATGGTACTGGGTTCGACATTGATGATCCGCTTCCCTCTTTCTGGATTTTATTCGGAGTCAGAATCTGCCTCTGACTCGGAAGCTTTCAGCTCGACCACCAGTGATTGCTTGGAGTGACATTCTTCAGTGTTGTGCCAAGGGATTTTATGGTATTCACACCATTTTCCCATGTCCTTCTTCGAATTATCCATACCCTTCTTGGGTTGCAGCTTGGACTGGTTGTCCTGAGAGTGGCCATATTTTCTCTATCCCTTGTTTTGTGGGTTAGTGTTACAGAAATATTCCCCTGTGGATAGGTGAACTTTCCCTTGGATTACAAACCCCTCTACCAAGACAAAAAACTACCTTTGGACACTACCATTCTTATAGATTCATTTTATCCATCAAAAAAGAGAGAAGTATATGAAGTATAATGTTAAGGTCCTAACCCGCACATGGGTAGATTAATGTATTCGGATGTAATAAAGGTCAATATTAATAAGACCTTTCAATAAAAGAGAATTAGGCGGATGTAAGAAGACCTAATAGAAGCTTCCGCTTCTAGAAGGATC
>ML789331.1:82024-128984 GCA_009831015.1 Picea engelmannii
GTATCTTGCATATAATGTACCTCACTTTCAACATTTGTCCAAGCTACTCCAATACGCGAGTTTCGAACAATACCTGCAATGGAAAACAAGAAATAAACGACCATCTCCTACTCTAATGGATTAGACATAATCAATCGATCTATGAAGATTAATACAAGCATAGACAAGTATATGTAAACACATACTAGAAGGAAATAGGCCAAGTATATTAATGAGAACTTCCAAAGGAAACTTACAACCTTCAAATGATGTTGCAGTAGCCTCTCCAATCCCTCCTCGTCCAACCCTTGCTCGAAAGATCCACAATCAAAATAACAATGCTTTGTTGATTTTTTCCTCCTTTGTTCACCATGAGAATGCCTCCATTTATAGTCTTTTAGAGGCTCAACCACCTTGGGTATATTTGGAATTAGTTGAGGATATGGCTCCAATAGTTGTGATATCTCCCTTAGATGCAAGCCATGATTTAGATTCGATCCAAACCAACTCGATCCATCCATAGTTGTCTTTAGAACAAAATGGTATTTCTTCCAAGATTTTTTAAACCAACTCGAAGCTCCCTTAGAATGGGCAATAGAGCGCTACAAGGCTCTCCGTGAGATGGACAAGGAATTCTTGTGCTCCCTGTATATGAGAAGGGGAGCGCTAATCTTCCCAAAAGTTGCCAAGATGAGCAATTCTCATAGAAAAACATTTGTTTTGACTGTCAGATGATGGGGCTTCTTCTTCTAACATGTTTTAGGGGTTGTGTCAAGTGTTTTCATGGTGTTGTTCCTGATGCGACACTTACGGAAAGAGAATGTGACACTTACGACATTTGCGACAAAAGTGCGAAACTTACAACACTTATGATAATGAGAATGTGACATTATTGAATTGAGGAATTTTGATGTGTAACAGATTGCCCCCCAAAGTGTGAAGTCGAATGATGAAAGTCGATGGCCGAAACACTTTGTACATTCTTTGAAGCAAGGGTATGGAGTCAGAGAGCCTGGTAGAAGTTGCAGATAACCATCAATCAATGTTAATATGTGTTCCATTCTCGAGGCAAGAATACCTATGCTCAGACTATAAGTGACTCAAAGAATGGCCGCTAATAAATACACTATGGTTCCATGATGATATTGACTAAGGGTATAGCCACAGAGATACAATGTGGATCCATACCTCTTTGACATGAACTGATCGTAGCCACGCAAAATACACAGTGGAGCTATGAGATGATAAAACATAGCCATGGACCAATACAATGTTGATCTATGTGACAACATATATATCAGCATGCTCAAATGATTTCCTTCACGACCTGGACAGAGCAAATAGTAGAATGGATGCTCAACCCGGGGTCTTCATACCAATCCTGATGTAATACGAATATTACCCATGTGAATAGATGTTTTGATGTCGAACGTGGTAGAAACCACTTGATTATCGATCATTGAGGTATATTGTTAACAAGTGTGAGATAAACCACCATTGATGTTGATGATTTTCAAGGTACTTTTAAAGTACAATCCAACGAATGTGAAAAATAAGTTGAAGTCGAACATTCGTGGAATCAGTCGGTCAAAGGTCATTGATGAATACCCATTGTCAAATGAGAGGAGGCATGCCATTGAGGCATGCAGGTCCCAAGGTACTGATGTGTTCCTAAGTCTATTTCCTGGATAATTTGTTGAATTCAACAGGAAAAGACTTGTCAAAGGAGGGCATTGATGTATCCCTCATCAGTCGACACAAAACTTGTCACAGGAAAAATTATAAGATACAGTAGATGAACATGGTCTGACATGGGTATGGAAACTGGTAACTTTGTGGATGGTTGACTGTTGAGGTGGAAACTTCACTTGAACACTGAGGCATGGTGTGAGACTTGGCATCATAAATGAGGAATGGACCAAAATATAATGCAGCGAGGGCTGAGACATTCTTTGGATGGACCAAAGGAGTGGAAAGACTCATAGGATTGGTTCAATGCAGAGGTTTCAGAGGATTATCCAATTGTTCAATGTGGAGGCTAAAACAGGTGTCGTGTTCAAGGGTGACTGCAAGAGATGCTTACAAAAGTTTTCAAGAAACTTGACCCACTTCCTTCAATTTTTCCCCCATCTAGATACATGAGTATCTCTTTTTAATTTAATGAGCTTGAGGAGGATAACATATTCTCGATATAACTCACCTTCAGTAAGTTCCTCTTCCCTTATTTAACAAACTGGAAGAAGTACGGGTTTGTCCCCAGATGGGCCCTTCAATGTGTAATTTTACGAGTCCATAAAAGGAAAACTCGGTGGTTTTTCATATTTAGAGAGTCTGAAAAGAACTTAAAGGTGACTCCAGGGTTGTCCTTTTTTGTAATTTTAGTCTCTGAAGTCTGAAAAAGAGATAAACTATTACTTGAAAGATGCCCTTTAGAACCTTTTAACCAGTGTAAAAGGAAGCAAGATCACTCGACAATCTTTTCATGTTTAGAGAGTCTAAAAAGAGCTTAAAGGAAACTCCAGGGGGTTCCTTTTTCGTATAACCTTTACGAGTCCGAAAAAGTGATAAAAGTATACTTGGTTACATTCTCATGTATTTACGAGCATGAGAAAGAACAAAGACTAAGCTCGTTGGCATTACAAGGTCATTGAATAATCTTTGCTCAAATTCCTTCATAATCAAGTTGTCATGGGCAAAAGATAATAGTAGCCTCTCAAAAAATGACAAAAAACCCAAAAATAAACTTTTAAAAATGTGAAAAGGAAGAAAAAATGACCAAACTTGAACATATCAAATATCAAATTAGGGCAAGAAATCATTTTTACCTTTGTTTTACTATTCTCGTTTCCTCTTTGAGTTTTTTTCCTCTTTTGGAGTGTTTTTTTGGGCATTGATTACGAGAGTTGTGGTCGACCATTTTCGAAACTGTCCGGATCAGGTTGGTTCTCTCCTCTTTCTCATTCGTTTCCATGTTTTTTTATTGCATTTTAGCCCTCAATTTAGGTGCTTAGGCTCCTTGGGAATCCCTAGAGTGCCGAACTAGATCGACGCTCCCTCAAGTAATCGAGGGGAGCATCGATCGTGATTAAACACCCGGGTGTGTGCATTTATGGAACACTAGTGCTCTATTATCTTATTTAAGGGAGCATTAGGCGCAAAAAATTAAATTTATTTATTTATTTTTAGACTAAAAAAGGGCAATTTCTTTCTTTGAAAACTTAGCTAATCATGATTAATTCATGAATTTGCAGGTTTTTCTCATAGCTAATCCTGATTGAATGGAAATAACTTGAGCATGAATTTTATGACATCGTTGCTTTACAAGACCCTCAATCGAGGGTGGCTTGCTTAATTACTTCAAACTCCAAAATATGAGGAAAGAAGTTTTTTTGTTCGAATATTTGATCGGATTATGGGATAATGACAAGCAAGCATTCCAAATAGGACCACACATGCTCAAGATTGAGATGGATGATGTGTACTTCTTGACGGGGCTCTCAAGGAGAGGAGCGCCTATTCTTTTATCTGGACATCCGACCACTTTACAACTGACAAAGGCATATGTTTCGCAATATTGCATACCAGGGTCACACTTGGTAGGAGGGAGGATCATCATAAAAGACATGATGGATTTATCTCTTCGATCTGTCCTATTTTCTATCACCAAATTGGCAGGAAGCACTACTACCCATCTCGCTTCCAAGTCCCAAATATCTTATGTCATTTAGTGCTTGGAGCCTAGGTTATTGAACTGGAGCGCAGGGTTTTTGAGGAACATTAAGGAGTAGATATCCAAATATAGAATGGGAAGGAAAAAACAGTTTGGGTATGGATCCTTCTTGTTCTCATTTTTCTGGACCGGGTTCCACAGATGCAACTGCAGGTTGCATTGATAGCACACCCTGCGACTGAGCCCCGTATGGAGCGGTGGACTAGTATGTTACACATTATTTTCGTCACCCCTATGACCATTAATGATGTACACCTATCCTTTTTATTTAGAAGGATCAATTGCCTTAATCCTTGAAGAAGAATGCAAACAAACTTTCCCAGAGAGATGAAATTATCTTTTCCTTTGTAAAAAACCTTGTAAAGAAGGATTGTCGCACCTTGCTCAATGTTAATATTGCGACGATCTAGGATCTAAATAGGTTGCACCACAGTGGCCTATGACATTGTCACAGTTTTCTCAGTGTTAAGGGTGCGACGATCGCCTGTACAAAGAAAAAGAGAATCTTCAAGGGTGAGGTGGCCTTCAATCGGTTTGGATCTGAGTTGCATCCCTGATCTCATGGGATCATCCTAACCTCGTCACCCTATCCTTTTCAACTTATAAAAGGAGGAGGCCTCTCATGGCGAAAGTTAGATTTTAGAATAGATTTTTTGTGTTAGCTTTGAGAATAGATTTTGAGAATGGATAATGAGTTAGTAGAATTTTGGCTTGAGAATTCTCAGCTGAAGGGCTTATGATAGGATTCTGATTTAAGTTGTCAAGATATATTGTTAGTATCTTCAAACTTACAGTCTCAGAACTTGTTGGAGCAGAAGTGTGATGGAAGCCAGGAACAGTTGGAAGGGACCCTACAACATCAAGGCATCGGTTGTATTCTGCATTTCATATTTCTAATACAGTAATATATTTATTTCCCATAAAATTGTTCTTATTTTATTGTATGACTCCTTGTTCACATACATAGGTTTTGTTAAGTATACATTGTTTCTTTCACTTCATTGGATTATGTCTTTTTACAGGTTCAACATCCCATAATCCTTGAAACGGAGCGAGGACAAGTGACATTTAAAAGGTATGGCATTTATCTCTTGTTAGTTAGTATGCTTAACAATTAAAACTTAGGGACAATATTATATTTTGTTTTGTTTTGTTCTAGTTTCGGGATGAAACTAAGGAATCCATTTCTGTCTGCACTTACCAATTTGTCCTGAAACAAAATTGGCGACCATACTGACACTTGTTAACGATATACACTAATGATCAATAATAGAGTGGTTTCTACCATGTTCAACTTCAGTACATGTATTCACATGGTTAGATTCATACTATAAAAAGGTGGAGATGAAGACCCTGAATCTTTTTTTATAGATTCAGGTTGCATTGGAGTATATTCAAATTGTACTATTGCATAGATCCACAGTGCATGTCTCATGGTTATGTTCAAATTTAAGTCTTTAACACATAGATCCATAGTGTATTTTTGGTGGCTATGTTCAGATTTGAGTCATAATGACATCGATCCACAATGTATGTTTGGTGGCCATGACCTATGTTACTTGACATGTCTACATTCGTGCTTTCAGTCGCTTGTATTATGAGTATGGGAATGACTACCTCAGTGATGGTATATTTTTATATTGTATTTCCTTGTTTGTTGGCAGGTTTATGACCGACCTGTTCCTTGTTCCCAACACACACTTGAAAAAGTATTTCAGCTATCACTTTGTTCTAACTTCATATTTTGGGGGATTAGTGTTAAAAACTATTTTCGTCACCCCTATGACCGTTAATGATGTACACCTATCCTTTGTCTTTAGAAGGATCAATTCCATTAATCCCTGAAGAAGAATGAAGACAAACTTTCCCAGAGAGATTAAATTATCTTTTCCTTTGTAAAAAACCTTTCAACAAAGGATTGTCGCACCTTGCTCAGTGTTAAGGGTGCGACGATATAGGATCGATGCAGGTTGCAGCACAGTGGCCTGTGATATTGTCGTAGTTTACTCAATGTTAAGGGTGCGATAATCGCTTGTACAAAGAAAAAGAGAAACTTCTCGACGCTTCTAGAATAGAAGCTTCGAGGGTGAGGTGGCCTTTGATCGGTTTGGATCTAAGTTGCATCCCTGATCTCATGGGATCATCCTAACCTCCTCACCCTATCCTTTTCAGCTTATAAAAGGAGGAGGCCTCTCATGGGGAAAGTTAGCTTTTAGAATGGATTTTTTGTGTCAGATTTGAGAATAGCTTTTGAGAATGGCTAGTGAGTTAGTAGAATTTTGGCTTGAGAATTCTCAGCTGAAGGACTTATGATAGGCTTATGATTTATGTTGTCAAGATAGATTGTTAGTATCTTCAAACTTACATTGTCAGAACTCGTTGGCGCATAAGTGTTTTGGAAGTAAGGAATTGTTGGAAGGGATGCTACAACATCAAGGCATCAATTGTATTCTCCTTTTCATATTTCTAATACAATAATATATTTTTTTCCTATAAAATTGTTCTTATTTTATTGTATGACTCCCTAATCACATACATAGGTTTTGTTAAGTATACATTGTTTCTTTCACTTCATTGGCTTATGTGTTTTTACAGGTTCAACATCTTGTAAGCCTTGAAATAGAGCGAGGATGACACTAGCGAGGACAAGCAAAATTTAAAAGGTATGCCATTTATCTCTTGTTAGTTAGTATGATTGACAATTAAAACTTAGGGAAAGTTTTATATTCTATCTTGTTTTATTCTAGTTTCAGGGTGAAACTAGAGAGATTTGTTTGTGTCTGCACTTACCGATTTGTCCTAAAACATAGTCTTTCCCCTAGGTTGGGGAATGAACCCTCGGCCTTTATATTTATTGCCGACTTCTTTGCATGGTGGAGGAGACAACTGGTGGTGATCGAGGATTTCCCATATGTCGGGGTGGATTTCAGGGGCAGTACGGATTTAGTGCTTCCTGAGGGTATACAGTGGGACGCATCAGGTACGAAAGATCATAACCTTGTAACTCTATTTTTCTTGTTTTTTATATGTTTTTGGTTGTACAACGAGGGATCTAAGTCATTTTTTTTTCATCATGCAGACAGAGGTGCATCACGTCTGGCGAGATGCCAGCATTGAGATGTCGCGGAGATGCTCAGGCGGCGGTAGAGTATGATGTCGTGGTAGGAGGACTCTTAGAGGTGGAGAGGAACGTCCTTGGTTTGACCATGGTCATTCCCTCCATGAGGATTTAATATGTACCTCTACACCTTCAGATACATATAGTTTGGGTCCCCGAAGGTCTCATCCATTTGCTACGACAAGTGGCAAGAGCGGTAGTGTGTTATGCAGAGCACAATGTGGTGCAGGGGGACGAGTAGAGTCTTCAATCACTTTGTAGTCTTATATGATGATTCTATAGGCATAAAGGCCCATGTTTTGTCCCGTTATGTACTTTTAGACGATGTATTTTTGACAAAAAAAAATTGCTATCAAGCTTATATATAAATGAGTTTTGCGGTGGCTCCTTATGTTGTATTTTTGTTTTATGTGATGCTTTTATTCATATGCTTCATGTTCCAAATGTTTATCTATGCACAATATACCAATCTAACATATAATTTGCTAACAAATATGTAATCGTATTGAGTTCTCTTGATATATGTCTATATTCTAGAAATTCAAAATCTCTTTCGAGACGACGAACCCTTTGATGGAGAAGTAGTAAAACTAGGTTACGAAAGATGTACTCACAGTTTATTTGACGGACCATGAGTTGAGAATCAAGGTTGATAATCAATTGAGATATACCTAGAGAATAAGATTCAGTTAAAATTTTGATGATGACATGATATTATACAACGTTATTGGTCATAGATGGTAGGCAAATTCTTCTTGAGCTCACTAACTCACCGGAGTGGTAGATGACCCAAGTTGCAAAAACTATGTTATGGGTATGTCGACTAGCGCCATCCGCAAACCCGAAATAGATGGGAAAGGATGATGTCATCTGTGCATTCAATCACAAAGAAAAGTATAAGCAGCTGAGGAAAAAATCATACAGGCAAAAGAAAAGACACGCCGAATCAAAAACATATAGTACAATAATGTACAAAGCACACATGTGAGATATTCTATGCATAGTACTTTTTGAGGTAAATCCCATTTCAGGGATCACCGAGAGATATTCCATGGTATTCTACTAACTCATAGATGCCTCTGTGTAGCACACGTTTTATGATGTATGGCTCGTGCCACATGGGTTCTAACTTTCCTGCCCCCAGTTTGTCATGATCTTGATCATAGACTAGGACTAGATCTCCTTCTGCGAAAGCGCAAGGTTGGATGGACTTTTCATATTGATTTTTTATGCATTTTTTATATGTCTCATTGATGATAGAAACATCACGACGAGTTTCGTCCATCTGGGTTAGATATAAAAATTGTTCCTCTTCAACAGAAGTATGGGGTAGGAGATCTACGATGAGTTTCAATGAAGGAATCTCGCATTCAATCGGTAGCACCGCCTCTATCATGTATACCAACTGGAAGGGTGTAAATCCAGTTGCGGTTTTAAATGAAGTTCGATAGGCCTAGAGTGCGGAGAAGAGTTGCAAATACCAATAGGTTTTGTTCATTCCCACCATGCATTGAAGCATGGTTTTCAGGAATTTGTTTATGGCTTCAACCTGTCCATTTTCTTGAGGGCAGTAGAGGGATGAATTTCCATGGCAAAAACCTAACTTGGTGTGCAAGTCACCCATCATCTGGTTCTTGAAATGGGATCCATGATCAATTACAATAGCTTGTGGGACACTGAATCGAGTGATGATGTGATTGAACACAAAACATGTTGCAGTTCGGCCATAGTTAAGGAATGTAGGCATAGCCTCAGCCCATTTAGTGAAATAATCGACGAAAATGATAATATAACCATACCCCCCAGCTGAGGTAGGCTTACATTACATAAAATCGATGCCCCATTTTGAAAAGGGACCGACGAAGACAATGGGATGAAGTGGAGTTGGGTGGGTACGTAATTTCTTCTGAAAGATATAATAGGGTGGGCATTTTTTAACAGCCTCAATGCAATTTTTGAATATGGAAAGACAAAAATAACTGGCACATAAAAAAAATTGGGCTACAGCCATCCTAAAAGGATGACTACCACAAGATCCAAGGTCAAAGTCATTTAAAACGTGTTCAACCTCTTCGTGGGTTAAACAACGTCACAGGAAAATATCAATGCCATGATGATACAAGGTGTTGTTAATGATAAGGTAACACTTTGAATGGTGTCTAACGAGACGTCATTCATCACGTGAAATGTTAGGCTGAAAGAGTTGGGTCTGGAGATAGAAAATAATATATCCATACCATGGATCATATGTACTAATGAGGAACAAGGATTCACCGGGAAGAGAATAAATGTGCTCATTATTCTCATCAATATGGGGAAGATCACAAATTAATTCTGTAAAAACCAACGATTTCTTAGCCTTGCATTTGGAAAAATCGAGATCGAATACTTGGAGAATGATGATCCATTTCAAATATTTTCCGCCAAGTACTTGATCCAGGTGGATATCGGTGGCCACCCACCTATTCCACTGGCTCGAAAAATAGTATTCCATCTTGGCAGTTTTTCGATAGTTTTTTGGGTTCCAAATTTTCGGGTCCATTTTGAGGCCCTAAATGATGTTTTTTGGGGATTTGGGGCCCAAGTGATTACTGCATGCACTAAATTAGGCCAATAAAGAGTAGTTATTCTTGGTTAGACCTTCCCAACGGTGTATCGAGCGCCCCAAACGGAGATCGTATGCAAAAGTTACGCCCTCGGGAAGTTGACGTATCAACTACCCCCATCGGGGCCCGTAAACCTTTTGGATTTTCATCTTTCGAGGTTAGGTTTTTGGATTTTACTTATGCTAAAAGGACTTTGGAGCCTCATTGTAATAATAATCTTATTTTGAATGCAAGTAATCGTCGCATCTCTTCTCAGAGATAAGTTGCCACCATTCTAGCGAGTCTTTCACTCTATATTTTTATAGTTCTATACATTTTGCACATTAATAGAAATTGTGTATTACTGTATCTCTATGTTTATGGTTGCATCTCTGATACATTTATGTTATATTATTGGATATCTGAGATATCTCTATACATTTCTTTATTATACCTCCGCTCTCATTTCATGCCGAAAATAATCTGGATTAGTGGTATCAAAGTAGGTTGCTCTTGATCGTTTTTTTGTGCATGGACCCGACGAGGTACAAGTATAGCAAGTTGGGTCTTGAGATTGTATCTCTTGAGGAAAACTACTCTCGCACACACAAGAAACCCTCCATGGTGGAAGAAAATAAAAATGACAGAGCAGAAGATTCTACAAATATATTGCTTGAGCAAGCTCTCATGCGATAGAGGGACGAAATCACGGAGAATATTTCCCACATCCTTCAACGCTTGCCGATAAAAACTGGTGCATCTTCATCAAACGACCACTTTGGAGCCACCTCGCCTTTCAAGGTACAAGTTAATTTTTATATTCTCATATTTGAAGGACAGATAGATGCAGATGCCCTAGACAAATGGTTAAATCTGCTAGATGGTTATTTCTCTATTCACTATTTTTCCGACAGGGAAAAAATCACCTTCGCACTCCTTAAATGTCTCCCCCATGTGAAACATTGGTGGGAAACTTACTAGGATCCAAGTTCCACAGAGGAGTCTGGAATATATGGGGTCAAGCCCACTTGAGAATTTTTTGTGGATGCGGTAAAAGAACAATATTACCTTGTTGGCAACTATGAGGACCAGTACCTGAGATGGACCACACTGCAGCAAGAGAAGGGCCAAGAAGTTTTTGAGTCCACCAATACCTTCCATACCTTGCGCATCAAGATGGGTATCAAAGACTCTGCGTGACATATGGTTCTGAAATACCGTGGGGCTCTACACAAATACATCCAAACTGAAATGGATTTTCTGTACATGTCATCATTGGGTGTTGCTTATTGATATGTTGTTAAAATCGAGCAGAAATTTAAGCACCAAAAAAAACGGGAGTTCGGGTATGCATATTCGCAACAGCCAAAGTATGATAAAGATGACTCTAACAAAAGCCTCCTGAAAACCAGTCCAAGCCACAGGAAAAGAAGGGTCACGGAAAGACAAAGAAGGACACTGGAAAATGGTGCGATTTCCACAAAATCCCCTGGCACAACACCGATGAATGTCACTCAAAATAGTCATTGGTGGTCGAGATCAAAGAGAAGGAGTCGAACCTTGATTCATAAAATATCGATAGAAGACATATCATCGACGCAGATCCCACTGTTATTGTCGCAACCGCCGCAATTCAACCAGAAGAACCAACAAATACTGAAAAGCGGAAGCGCCTTTTTAATTCACAGATGTGGGTGAATGGGTCCCTATTTCATTTCATTGTTGATATCGGAATCCAGAAGAACCTCATCTCAGCAAAGGTCGTCAAACATTTGGGATTGTCGACAACACCACACCCGCAACCATACAACATTGGGTGGCTTCGCCAGGGACGAGATCTTCCTGTCATCCAACAGTGTTGATTATCATACGACATCCATACCTTCAAGGATGAGGTATTATGTGATGTTGCCCCACTGGATGTTTGTGATGTTATTTTGGGCCAACCATATATGTGGATGCGCCATGCTATTTATGAGTCTCGAGCCCGTAGTGTCATTGTTACTCTGGGGGGTCATCTCTACATAATGTTAGAGGTAGTTCCAACTATTTTCCCACCTAAAAAATGTCGCAAGGTAGTATCTCATACTACGAAATTCAGCTTCTTCACAATTTGTTCAAAAAGTGAACAAAAGAACACCGCAACAACTACAACCTCAGTCCAAGCACCTTTTGTACAGTCGAAGTAGGTCGACAAGATTGAAGCAAAGCACAAGGATTTCTTCTCTACACAGTCATCTCATGTATCCAGACTGGTTAAAAAGGTCAAACCCTTCCAACCACAGGTTTGTGACAGCCTTCAACAAAATAAGCAACACAACTTCTCCGGCAAGGCAAGCATCTCACCAAGATTCAGATTCAACAAATGCTTCCCTCTCTCCCTCGAGAACTCAACACAATGGACACCATTGCTTCCTAAGGAGGGATGATTGATACAGGTGGATATCGATGCCCACCGACCTATTCCACGGGCTCGAAAAAACAATTTTCCATCTTGGGAGTTTTTCGGGTTCCAAACTTCTGGGGCCATTTTGAGGCCCTAAACAACGTTTTTTGGGGGATTTCGAGCCCAGGCGAAAGACGATGACACTAAATTGGGCCAGACAAAAAGGTTTCTTCTTGGTTATACCTTTCCAATGGTGTATCGAGCACCCCAAATAGAGATCGTATGCAAAAGTTATGCCCCCGGGAAGTTGATGTATCAACTACCCCCATCGAGGCCCGCAAACCTTTTGGCTTTTCATCTTTCGGGGTTAGGGTTTTGGATTTTACTTATGTTAAAAATGCATTTGGAGCCTCATTGTAATAATCATCTTATTGTGAATGCAAGTATCTGTCACAACTCTTCTCAGATATAAGATGCCACCATTCTAGCGAGCCTTCACTCTGAATTTTTACAGTTCTGTACATTTTGCACATTAATAGAAATTGTGTATTACTGTATCTTTGTGTTTATGGTTGCGTCTTTGATACATTTATGTTATATTATTGGATATCTGAGATATATCTGTACATTTATTTATTATATCTCTACTCTCATTTCATGCCGAAAATAATCTGGATCAGTACTTAACGACTCAAGATGTGGTACATGGGGTTCGAGTTTGCAATGACCATGGTAGTGCATAACAAAATACAGTGGAGAAATATTTAGATGGAAATAATTGCTGCCAAAGCCAACTTTTCAACATGTGAATATTGTAG
The DNA here is from genome assembly GCA_009831015.1 of Picea engelmannii. Taxonomy (NCBI): domain Eukaryota; kingdom Viridiplantae; phylum Streptophyta; class Pinopsida; order Pinales; family Pinaceae; genus Picea; species Picea engelmannii. Next base: position 94,641 of record ML789331.1, read on the forward strand.
TTCGAGACCTGATAGACTCTTACTCAAATAATAGATCACTTGTTCGGTGCCATCATCATCCTCTTGTACTAACACCATACCAATAGTGGAAGCAGAGGCATCCAAATAAATGATGTAATCTTTCGCATAATTGGGTGGATGAAAAAGTGGTGTGTTTTTTAAATCATGCTTACGAGAATCAAATGAGTGTTGAGCAGTTCCATCGTGACTGAAAGGGTCATCTTTCTATAGTAATCTCATGAATTCTTTAGTGATTTCGGCGTAATTGCCAATAAAACGATGAATAAAGTTTGCCTTCCCTTGCAAACTTTGCAGTTGGGTAAGGTTTTTGGGAGGGGGTATAGAGAGAATGGATTTGACTTTTAAGGGATCCACCCTAATCCCATCTTTGGAGACTATGAATCCGAGGAGTCTCCTTGATTCAACAACGAAAATGCATTTATGGGGGTTCAAACGTATGTTGTAAAACCTGCATATAAGAAAGATGGCTCGTAGGTGACCAATATGATCTCGTTGATGAGTCAAGTGAGCTGGTAAGTCATTGAGATAAGGTTCAACGATATGTTTGATGTCATGGAACGCATATGACATAGCCCGCTGAAAAGTGGCTCCAATGTTTTTAAGACCAAAAGGTAATTTTCGATAAGAGAAAGTCCCCCATGGGCAGATGAAGGTTGCTTTTTCGATCAGCCGGTAAAATGTCTATCTAATTATATCCAGAAAATCCATCCATAAAAGAGAAAATGACACTTTTGGCGTAATTATCGATAATTTGGTCGATAAGGGTGTAGGGTAATTGTCCTTGGGACAAGTCTTATTAAGATCCCAATAATCAACACACACACGAATTTTCCCTTATTTCATGGCGACCAGAACGATGTTGGAAACCCATTCGATCAGAGGGACATGATAAATAAAACCATATTTTAATAGTTTTTCGACTTCTACCTTGATTGTCGTGGTTTTTTTAGGATGAACCAAGTGAAGTTTCTATCTCATAGGTTTAACTCCTGAGTAAGTTTTGATTTCATGCATAACAATGTAAGGATCGATCCCTGGCATTTCTTCGTAACTCCAGGTGGAGATGTCACAAAATTATTTAAACAAGGCGATATAAGTTTCAACCTCTTCAGCTGAACAATTTACACCTAGTTGTATGTTTTCCATAATACTTTCTTTAATGGATATGTCGACGGTAATTGTGTGAGAGATATTTCCCAAATTCCCTTTGGAGATGGTATCCTAAGTGAGTATTGGAGATTGGGGGAGTCGATGATATCTCTAGCAAAGATAGAGGAAATATCTCTCTCAATTTCATCCAAACTGGGAAGAAAGGACGAACGATGGTGGTTGTCATCCCATGGTGCCTCCTCGATTCTAAGCATTTCCATAATAGATTCATCTGATGGAAAATTTTGTAGGATGTAATCAAAAGTAGAGAATGGGGAATYTAACCAGGATGGTAAAAAATATGTAGTATACACCAACATATGTTGGTTGTCCAGTGAAGGAGGGGCATACTGAATGGCATCATATTMGTCCTCTACAGGACTAAGTGGCATACTGTCACCTAATGTATCAAATTATAAAGGACTAGGCATGATCCATGGATCAGATGATTTGAAGGATTGATGTGCCATAGTTGAAATCATATTAACCATTGCGATGTGTTGTGTAGTGGRAGGAAGAGGTGTAGGGAAGGTACCCATGAGCGAAGATTCTTTTAAGAGACCTACCCCAACACTTTCATAAGTAATTTTTGAGTCTCCCAGAAAAGGAATGGTGTTGGTCGTTTGAGTGCGAGCGTCAGGGGTACAGTAATCTAACTGATTGATGGTCACAATTTTACCTTGATTAGGGAATTGGATGCATCGAAAACCGATGAAGTGACGACAATCATAGCATAGAACCAACTTCTCCCTAGGAACAAGTTAAAATCGAGGGGAGCATCGACTACTTCAACATCTACAGAAACAGTTTTGCCTCCCAATTGAAAGGCTAAGGATTGTAATAATCCATGAGGACGAAAACCTCTTCCATCGAATGCTCTTAACATGGTGGGAGATTGACTAAGACCATGTGATTTAAGGCCTTTACAGCAAGCCAAGGACATGACACATGTGGATTCCCCCTCATCCAATATTGTGCGATGAATATGTTGATTATGGACAATGACATCTATTTGGAAAGAAAGTTGGTGGGAGAGTCGTGATTTAAAATTATCCAGGTTGAGCGCGATATTATTGGATGACTCATGATCTATAGCTTTGATGGTTTCTAAGAGAGTCCCATGTTGGCTAGGGTTGTGTTGTAGAACTTCAAGAGCGAACATAGTGCAAGGTGCTTGGGCCAAATCTTCAACAATGTTGTAGTTTTGAGCAGCACACAAATTAGGATTAAAGGTCAACTTTCGAATTATGATCTTGGGTGGGCATAGACTAATTTCAAAGCTTGGTTTCTCAATTTGGAGTGGCCCATATGGAGGATTAACTGAAGTGGACGGTGGATCCTGTATAGTTCTAGTAGTTAATTTTTTATTATCAGGTTTACCTGGAGGTGTGTCATATGTCATAGTACGAGTGGTCAAATCTATCCCATTAAACATGTAAATGTGTGCACTCGATGAAGCTTCCTCATTAGGAGGATGATTTGGGTTACCTCCTGTTGGAGGTGTAGGATTTTGTGCAACCAATGACTGCTGCTGTGGAAAAGGATGTGTCAAAATATCGGGTTGAGAAATTCCTTTAAAAATTTTAGAAACTCCATCTCTATGAGGACAATCTTGTGTGTAGTGATCTTCACCACAAATGAGACATGGAAATTCTAGTTTGCACTGTAGTTGCTTCTCAGTAGCAGGTGGTTGTGTTTGTGTTTTTGCATTTTCGATTTTATTATTGTTTTTCTTAGTTTTATTCTTAGTTTTCTTTCCCCCCCCCCCCTGACTGTTGCGGAGAAGCAGATTGAACTGCATTCATTTCAATACTTGAGTCGGGGTGGAGCTTGATGAGAGTGAAGACAATCTGTTAACAGGGGCAGTGATTGAACGATTGGTTATGCCAGTCGACTATGAACTGGACTGGGTTTTTATGGAACCGATAACTCCATCTGAATGGGTGGTGGAGGATGGTTTTGATGGGTTGGTTGATGTACAGGGAGTGTTTGGAATCAATCCATACAAAGTACTCGATTGGGAATAAACCAAATCCAAATACTGGGCACGAGCAATGGCTTCCTCTTCAGTAACGACACCACCCATGTCTACGTCACGAGCAATAGGAGGTAAAAGATATTTGGTGAACCATTCAACCAACAATTAGTCGGGAATGGTTGCTTTGATCAACCTTCGTAGTCGTCTCCATTCATGAATATGATCATAAATATGTATGGAGTTGGTCTAATGAAGGGAGGTCAATAGCTCTGTGTCGATATCGTAGCGGATAGGTAATTGGAAGTGAGTGAGAAAAGCCATGGCAAGTGAATTAAAATCTTGAAAAGTTTTGTGATTAACTCAATGTACCATTTAGCCCCTGAACCCGTAAGTGTATGCTGGAAAAGATATAACCGGATAGAATCCTCCATTAGTGAATTTGATGAACACCATAGATGAAAGGTCGTAGCATGGTTATTAGGGTCTTCACCAGGTTTGTCGTCAAATTTTGGAATATCGGAAGGCAATTTGGGAGGAATGACTGGCCAAAAAGGGGAGTGTAATATGGGATCGTTGGTTAATCTCGACAAATTTGGTAGATCTAAAGTGGCTAAGAAGGGTAATTGTCGATTGACTTGAGGATGATATTGGTGTGGCATAAGAACACCAGTAGGACTGTAAACTAGTTGTGGTGGATAGTTGTAGCCAATAAGTCCTCCCATATGTTGTTGATGTTGACCATCAAAAGTAGGATTCATTTGTTGAGGAATTTTCATAAAATGAGAGGGGAAACCCATTTAGCCCTGGGGAGGATAACCAGTGTAACCTAGGGGAGGATAGTTTCTTTGATTAGTTTGAGGCAGATATACATTTTTCCCTTGAGGAGGGTAACTAGGTTGACCTTGAGGAGGGCAAGGAATTTTCCCTTGGGGAGGAAAATATTGTTGGCCTTGAGGACCCCAAGTGGGATTCGGGACCTCTAGGAAGGGTTGTCCAGAATGTAATCCAAAAGGGTTCGAATTTAGGATTCCTCCTTGAGGGTTGGGGTTTGATGGCCCTCCCTGATGTGGTTGATGAAACATACCTCCCTAGGGTGGTCCCCAAGATTGTGGGGGGTTTTCGGTGAATGAAGGTTGAAATTGTCCCCCTGCCATCAGTTGGCCGACAAATGGGATTTGACTGGTGAAAGGGGTTTTCCCCCCAATTCGAACTTGTGTGTTGAAGGATGGTTTCCCCCCAGTAGGGATTTTTCCTACAGTTGGGTTTTGTTGTGTGGCAAGGTATTGCATCCTTTGATGTCAACGTGTCCCAACAGGGTTTTGTGGAGTATATGAAGTTGTGGCTTGAAGAGGGATGGTAGGCATAACCGTCAGGGTACTTTTCAAATGAATAGGTAACACAACTCTTGTTTCACTTTGGACTTGTCCTGAAGTGGTAGAAGTATTGGATGTTTGTTGGACGAGACGGTCGATAGGTTGACTTGACAGTCCTGCCTCTGTACCAGCAGAGGTAGATTTATGTGGAGGGTCAAAGGGTGGTAGGCTAAAATCAATTTTTTCATAAAGGTCTCGTCCCAATGGGGTTCTCCATATAGATCTAACATGAGTTTGTTGTGGATCTACCATTTCAATAGAACAGACAAGGGTAATGTATTCTTCGTTAAAATTTGGTTGTATCGATTCCATATCTAGTTTATTATATGGCCTTGACGACAGGTTAGGGTGATCTTCTACTATAATGTTACCTGAGTAGTCTAGTCGGACAAGGAGTGGATCGAGAGGAATTGCCAAAGTCGGGTTTACATGAAAGATGGAAACTTTCTGAACCGTAACTAAATCTCTCTTAGGATTTTCTATCAAAGGAGTAGCAACACTCCCAATGTCGGAATGGTTTTCGACCTCTTCACGGTAAGTGTCTTCAGGTGAGTTAGGAGCTAGGGGTTCGTAGTCTTCTAGAGGAAACCCTTGCATCATGTGTGATCTATGAAGACCTTTATCAATCACAATAACAATTTTTAAGGACAACCAAAGTAAACAAACAACACTCGCTAAAAATCTAGAAAACCAACAAGCAAAACAATGTCTTCTCTCGATGAACGTACTAATTGGTGGTGAAATCCAACATCATGTGATCAAAATGAGAAGGGGCTAGGATATCAGCGGGTGGACCAGTTACGTTGGTGGCCTACTTAACAGAATTACACCTTGGTGCAAGGTCCCTCATGGTTTTATCTGTGGGTTACCCTCCAAGGAGCTCGAGTGAGTTTGACCAATGTTTGTTCCATGTACAACAAAGACTTCCCTTCATCGTCACCTCATGTAAGAACCCTAAAGATTATGGCCACTAAGGATACCAACTCACGGTCAGCCTCTGGGTGGGTACATTCGATAATCGAGTCTGAATGTATGGACAGGATATCAGTTTGAAATTCTTCAAGAGAACTAAGGAAAAAAGGATCGGTAAACTCCAGAGGATCTCGAACGGATTCAGAATTCACAAAGCCCTAAGACCAAATGAAAACAGTTGATCTTCAATAATAACCCCCAATATATGATCATACTACTATGATTGGTTAAGCCTCAAAGGGTTAATCTTCGTTGCTTTCTCACACATGACCTCATGTTTAACCCCTTTGTGAGAGGGGGATCCCAGCTATGCTTATACGAAGGTTGGAATTTCTCTCCCTATCGGAAGATTCTGAGTTTGTCTTGAATTCTTTGGAGAGTTATTCTCACAGCCTATTCCAAAGCTCTAGTCCTATTCTATTGTTGGTGTAATGATCAAAACATAAAAGTTTCTAGTTTGATTTTGATTAGCGTTAATTTTCATGGTTGTTCATTACACAAGGGTGAATGATAATGAAACTGATGATGTTTTGAGACTCGATTCCCAAAAAATTAAAAAGAATGATATGCAAACTTTTCTTTTCAATGAACTTCTAGCTATGGGAAGGAGAAGAGTTTCTTTTCTTTTGTCACTAGCAAACACTCAAGAATGAAAAAAATTATATTATTTTATTCTCAACAAGAATTCAAACAATTGCCAAATTACAAAGAAGGCCTTTTCAATATCCAAAACCAATGCATACAAGTATTTCTTTGTTTGATTGCGAATGTAAATTAAAATGTTCGTCTAATGCTTCGTGCTTTCACTAATAATGAAAAAGGTTCACTACTGTGATTTGAAAAAGAGGAAGCAAAAGTACACAGACAGAGACACTCTCATCAGTAAATAAGAGACCAAAAGAAGAACAAATTGTTCACTCAAAGAAAAACACTAAAAAAACAAGTCATACTTTATAGTCTTCTGGAATTGAGTAAGGGATCAAAGATAAGGAAAACAATATTGTGATCAATTACCTTCCTTATGAAAACCTCTAATCAATCAGATAATCGAGAAGAAAAACAAAAGGAAAGCAAGTTTGAGAGAAAACGGTTGATTTTGCAATAAGGAAAGACAACACAAACTCAATAAAGACTAAAAGAATGAAAGGTAGCAAGTTTGAGTCGAATAGAGAACAAGATATGACAGAAAAGGATGTGAGTCAGAGAAAATTATCCAAGGACTATGTCCATCAAGAAAGAAAGTCTGCAATTTTTCAAAGGAAGAAAAATCGACGCTCTAGTAAGCAAAGCACCAGAGCGTTACAACGCTCCCCGATAGACTCTGGGGGAGCGTTGATTAAAAACAACACTCTGACTTAACCTGTATAGGGGTGTTGGTCCTAATAAAAGTTTGAGGAAAACTCTAAAAGCTTAGTAACTTAGGGAAATTCAGTAAGAGACTCTGTGAGACAGCTTAGCAAAGATGAAATATGTAGGACATATTAAATCAACAAATGGGATCCAAGGATATGCAAAAGGCCAGGGACGAACCAAGGAAAGAACAAACTAAAAATTCGCTTCCCAGTGGAGTTGCGAATTTATGTTACGGAAATATTCCCCTGCGGACAGGTGAACTTTCGCTTGGAGTACAGACCCCTCTACCAAGACAAAAAAAATACCTTTGGACACTACAATTCCTATAGATTCATTTTATCCATCAAAAAAGAGAGAAGGAGAGGAAGTATGATTTACCTCACTTTCGACGTTTATCCAAGCGGCTCTAATCCACGAGTTCTGAACAATACATGCAATGGACAAGAAGAAACAAACGACTATCGCCTACTCTAATGGATTAGACAAAATCAATCGATCTATGAAAATTAATACAAACATAGACAAGTATATGTAAACACATACTAGAAGGAAAAAGGCCAAGTATATTAATGATAAATTCAAAAGGAAACTTACAACCTTCAGATGATGTTAAAACAACCTCTCCAATTCCTCCTCATCCAACCCTTGCTCGAAAGATCCACAATCAAAATAACAATGCTTTGCCGATTTTTTCCTCCTTTGTTCACCATGAGAATGCCTCCTTGGGTATATTTGGAATTAGTTGAGAATATGGCTCCAATAGTTGTGATATCTCCCTTAGATGCATCCCAGGAGTTATATTCAAGCCAAAACAACTCGATCCATCCATAACTGTCTTTGACTCCTTAGAAGAAAATAAGATTTCTTCCAAGATTTGATCAACTAACTCAACGCTCCATTAGAATGGGCAACAGAGCACTACAACGCTCCATGTGAGATGGACAAGGAGCGCTAGCGCTCCTTGTATACAAGCAGGGGAGCGTTGATCTTCCTAAAAGTTTCCAAGATGAGCAATTCTCATAGAAAAACATTTATTTCGACTGTCAGATGATGGGGCTTCTTCTTCAAACATGTTTTATGGGTTGTTTCAAGTGTTTTCATGGTGTCATTCGCGATGCAACACTTGCGACAAAAGTGAGACACTTATGATAATGAGAATGTGACATTATTGAAGTGAGGAATTTTTATGTGTAATAGTTGGGGCCGCCTTTTCCCTGCTTCGGCTGTGAGGAGTTTCAGATCCAAACTTCCGCCTCTTCTGCTTAAATTTCTACTTGATCTTGACAACATATCTATAAGTCGCACATAATGATGTGATGTCCAAAAAATCCATGTATGTTTGAATGTATATATGCAAACAACCATGGTATTTGAGCACCATATGTTGTTCAAATTCTTTGATACCCAATTTGGTGCATAGGGTATGGAAAATATTGGTGAAATCTAGTATTGTATGGTCCCTTTCCTGATGCAACGTGGTCCATCTTGTGTACTAGTCCTCGTAGCTTCCAATAGGGTAGTATTTTTATTTAATGGAATCCCTGAAGGAATCCCATGTGGGGGGAATCACAAATATTGCAGATTCCTCTATGGCCCTTTGCTCAAAGTAAGTATCCCACCAGTCCTTAACATGGGGGGCGACCTTGAGAGTGAAAAAGTAATCTTTTCCCTGTCGGAAAAATTGTGGACCGAAAAATACCCTTCAAGCAGATTAAACCATTTATCTGCAACATCCACATTTATCAATCCTTCAAACAATGGAATATCAAAATTTACTTGTACCTTGAAGGGGGTTGCCTGACCGCTTGATGAAGATGTGTCTCATGTGGGTAGTTGCTGAAGGATCTGGGAAAAGTTGTCCATCATTTTGTTCCTTTGTCTTGCAATGGATTCCTTGAGCAACATTTTAAAAGCATCTCCTGCTCCATCATCTTTCTTCTCATACCCCATCGGTTGTTGTCGAGCTCGATGTGGCCAATCTTTCAAAGGCTCGACTAGTTCGAGTCCCAACTTCTTATACTCACATCTTGTCGGAGACATGCACGAAGAAAAATAAATGAAGAGTATACTGCTTTGATACCATTGATCCATATTTATGAGCAGAATGAAAGGAATAATAGACTGAATACAATAACACAGAGATATGGAGAACAACAACAGATATCCAGTGAACAATAACTTCTATTGAATAAATAAAATAGGCAAAAACTATTAAACTGCAAAACTGGAAACAACTTGCTCAGATGGTGGTAGCTATCTCTGAGAATAGATGTGGCTTGCTAAGTGCATCCGTATAAGCAGAATGATTACAATGAGGCTCTAGAGGCATTTTAAACATTAATCATGAATGCCAAAACCCTAGACATCCAAAAACCTAACCCTCGGAGATGAAACACCAAAATTTATGTGAGCCCCGATGGGTAAGTTGGTACTTCAATTTCCTAAGGTCGTAACTTTTCCATATGACCTCCGTTTTAGGCGTGTGATAGCCCGTTGGAAAGGTATTTTCAAGAAATACACATTATATTATCAAACCTTGACTTTGTCTATAGTTTGGTTGTGGCAAGCCAAAAAAAAAAACAGTTTAGGGCCCCAAAATGGCTCTAGAAGTACAGAAAGATGTTCTAACATGAAAACTTCCAAAATAAGCCAGTTGGATTAGGTGGGTGGCCAAAAATCTCCACCTGGAAGCTATGAAAGGATTCAGACATCCCCTAAAGTGTAGAGCCCACAATTACAAATAATTATAGAAGAATGTGTTGAACTAAAAACTGTCAAGAGGAGCCAATTGGAATAGGTGGGTGACCACCAATATCCACCTGGATCAGTGGACCCTAACAAAATTAAATCTATGAGGGAATGATCAATTCTCAAAACCTTGAAGAAAATAAGAGAATTCTTAGGATTGTCAGGTTATTACCGCAAGTTTTTCAAGAACCGTGGTCAAATAACAACAAGTCTAATAGCATTATTAAAGAAGAAATCATTTTCTTGGACTCAAGCAACAATGAAATATTTTGAAAAACTTAAGGAGGCTATGTGTACAACCCCTATCCTGGCCACACATGACTTCACAAAAACATTTAATGTGGAGTGTGATGCCTCATGCCATGGCATTAGTGCAATTTTAATGCAGAAGAAAGGCCCCTTACCTTTGAAAGTAGCCAACTTAAAGGAAAAAATTTACCCAAAACCATTAATGAAAAAGAAATGTTGGTCATATTATATGTAATTAATAAATGACACCCTTATCTAATAGAAATATACTTCAAAGTAAAAATAAATCATGATAGCTTGAAGTACTTCTTGGAGCAATGATTATCTTTAGAAGAACAACAAAAATGGGTTACAAAGATGTTAGGTTATGACTTTGAAATTATCTACAAAAAAAAAACCAACATAATTTTGTAGTAGATGCCCTTTCAAGGAAAGAGGAAGAAATTGAAGGTTCACCATGTGCTATTTCTATTCAGCAATATGATTGGGTGGAAGAAGCAATGATAGAATGGAAGTAAGATCATTCAACAAATACAAGAGGACCCAAATTCATTAGATAATATTGTATGGAAGAATGCTTTGTTATGGTATCATAATTGCCTATATTTATGTAAGAATTCCCAACTCAAATAGAAGGTCCTTCTGGAATTGCACACCTCTCCTACAGGAGGACATGCAGGGTTCTTGAAAACGTACCACGGGATCAAGAAGGATTTTATGGGAAGGTCTTAAAATTGAGATTCAAAAGTTTGTGTTTGAATGTGGTCTACCAACAGAACAAGGGAGAGACAATTGAGACATTGGGTCTACTACAACCATTGCATATACCAAGTCAACGTTGGGAAGAAGTTTCAATGGATTTTATTACAGTTTTACCCAAATCTCAAGGAAATATTGTCATCATGGTAGTAGTGGATCGACTAACAAAGTATGCCCATTTTTCTCTCTTTCTCATCCTTTTAAGCAAGTACAATAGCCATAGAATTCATGGAAATAGTTCAAAAGCTACATGGAGTCCCCAACATTATTGTAAGTGACAGAGATCTAATTTTCATTGGAAAATTTTGGACTGGATTATTTTTTTGTTTGGGTGCTCAATTGGCTAATAGATCATCCTATCATCCTCAATCTGATGGGAAAATCGAGATTGTGAATAAATGTCTAGAATGATATCTTTGTTAATTTGCATCTGATAAACAGACACAATGGGCCAAGTGGTTTCCCTTGGTGGAATGGTGGCACACCACATCCTTCCATACTTCATAAGAAAGTGTCCCCATTTCCGACACTTTATGGATATCATCCTCCATCCATCACATAACCCTTGAAAGGGACTACCATAATGGTTTCTTTGTGTAATCCCTCCATCCTTATTGGATTATATGTGTAGATTTTAACATGGAAACACCCAAGAAGACAAAGAATGGTCGTTTTGTAATAATCCCCTAGATAGAGAAACAAAAGTTGGACATCTTTAAAATCTCATCATATTCTCTGGTCGCTTTGTATAAATCCCCTGGATAGAGAAAGATAATTTGGACATCGTTAAAACATCATCTTGTTCTCTATGGTCGTAACAAGTTCAAGCAACAAGATTCATCCAAGTTGTGGCTTATTATACATTTATTATTTATATTTCTTGGTATATCCAATTGAAAACTTTAAGCCAAATTAAGCTTCAAAGCTAGACCTGGTAAAAAAAATGCCAAGACTTGGTAAATTTTTCTTACCAAACCTAGTAAAATTATTTTTTACCAGACCTGGTAAATTTTCTTTCCAAACTCAGTAAACTTTTTTTGCCAGACCTAATTGTTTTTTTATCAAGCCTGATAAAAAATAATGGACTCAGTAAAATTTAAGAAGTAATGAAGTCATCGAGGAAAAAACCAGGACCTAGTGATGAAATAAATAAAGAATTGTAGAGCCACGAGGGAGACATAAAATTTCTGAAATCTCATTTGGATGGCATTGAGGTTGGTATGAACAAGCAACATGAAGAATGAATGGAAATGTTTATCAAGCAAAGTATGTAACATACATATACATTGCAAAGAGTAGAAGATACATTACATAATATAATCACATTCATAAGGCAAGAGAAAATTGAAAGACAGAAAGTAAATAGTGAGAATGTGGATAGGTTTAATAGAATATTGGAAATATTGGGGCAAATCACACCTCGAGCTTCACAATTAGAGAAGTATTAAGGATATCTCTCTTCATAAATACAAGAAACCCATGATTTCAAGATATGGATTATCAAAAAATTAAGAAGGAATGTGAAATGACAAAAAACACATTGATCTAAAGGAACTCAAAGAAAGTCAAAAAATGCTCATAAAATGAAGAAATTCACATCAAACCCCAAGCACAAGAAATAGTGGTTGAGGCCCTCAAAGAAACTATGAAACCTCTCATGGAATAAAATAAATACATGCGGAGTGTTGTCTCTATCATAAAAAGAAAGTTAGCTTTACTCCGAATGATTCAATCTCCCACCAACACCAATATTTCTACCTTGTTGTATTCCCATTTATGGAGTTGCCTGAGTTGAAATTGACAGAGAAAAATAGTTTACAAAGAATCATCAAATCTTCTTTGAAATAATCGACTCATTAAAAACCAAAAGGAGAGATCAATGTGTAGTTCTAGAAAATAAAAAAACATCTTAGCATTGTAATGAAACAAGCAAAAGGTTATCATAATTGCAACTCAATTTCAAGAATGTCAGAGTGCCAACAAATGTAGGGGAAAAAATGATATTTTCTCATCATAAGTCGAGATTGAACAAATGGTTAGAGCACTTGATTCACTCATAAAAGAAGGGTAGAATACCCAACTATATGAGAATTGTGTTGGTATTGAATTCACACCGACGTTGTTGTCACCTGATTGTGGGGTGCAACTCTCACTGCTTTGTATTATAAGCACATTCACATCAAAGAATGAGGAATACGATGCTAAATTATTTGGATCCTATAGTGTCCTCCTGCCTCAACTCAATATCATGCATTATTCCAAGCCATTCATGAGGAACTTCTTCTTGGACGATGGCACTCTAAGGCCCCTTGTTAAGATCTTTGATTTGCCCAATCTACAAAGGAATGTAATTTTCACTCACAAATCCTATTCAACCATGACATTATAATTGAGGTTGGGCTACAGGTTTTAATGGATATCTTCTTCTCACCCAAGATTTAGAATGATTCAGAGCTTGCACCGAGGTTTGTCCACTTGCTTTTTATTGTGCTCAATGCTAGGGATAGAGAGGCTCACTAATTTAAGATAGGTAGCCTTCAACTCCTAAGAAGGACCGAACTAACTACCAATGAGTCCAGATGAGAAACTACAATGGGATTATGGACAAAGATTATGCAAAGGTTTCATCACCAATATCCTTCATTACCCTTGCTTGGAGGAAAAGGCAATTATCAGGGAGTAGGTAATGTTATGTACTTAAAAATGACATAATCAAATGACTTGCCCATGTTATTGCTTTATTTTCATATTATAAGGTTATTCCAAATGTTAAACATAGAGAATTATATCAAAGGAACAAGTCTTTAGATTGAGGATATTTTGATGGGGCTTGTCAAGGTCCAGATTCTATCAATGAGATTAGCTTCATTCTATACCTTTCAAAGACACATACATTTCATGTCAAAGGTAACATAGTAAGAGGAACAAATAACCAAGGGGAATTCAAGGCCTTAAACTACTTGCTAAAATCTACTTTGGATAGAGGGATTGATAAGCTTCAAGTCATGGGTGATTCATATATGGTCATTAATTGGATGAAAGGAAGACTCTAAGTACAAAATAACTCTCTCCTTCAACTAGCACAACAATTAAAGACAATATCTAATCAATTGCTTTGGGTTAACTAGACTCATATTTATGGATAACAAAACAAGATTGCATATCAGCTTTCAAAGGAAGGACTTCAACTCCTTGAGATTTATGGTTCCTTGGAAGAAGTACAAGATGGCTATACAATGGTTTTACAACAATTTTCATTTATTAATTTTTGAACTCCTTTTGAACTTGTAATATGTCACTGCATGGGATCATAAAGTCTACTATTTTTTTTCAATTACATGATAAATAGTATACTTGATACTATGAAGGTAGTGGATCTTTTTGGATGTACTACTATAGCGAAAGATTTCGAGGAGATCTATCTATTGATTATCCTTTTTGGACTATGCCTAGAGCACCTAAGTATTGTATTTTTGTTTATCTCAAATAAAAATACATTTTTTTCTTTAGAAAATAAAAAAACATAAGCAAATGGCAAAGAAACTATATTACAATATTAAAATAGAATAAAGATAATAAAATAAATAATAAATATAATATATAAATACATATTTTTTTAAAAAGACACACCCTTTCAATAAAGAGGCATAAGGCCCTCTTTAATCATATTTATATATAGGGCCACCAACTGTAAATTATCATTCATTATTTTATACAACCATTGTTTATATTTCTTGGTATATCCAATTGAAAACTTTAAGTCAAATCAAGCTTCCACTACATGTTGTAGCACATTGGTAATGAAGTACACTCATATGGTATTTATTCTCTTGGGTTTTTGACTGAAATTGGGTTGAAGGGAAGTGTAATATTATTGATGTAATTTAATATTTCAAAGCATACATAAGGTTGAAAGTTCACAGGGTTAGATCCAAGAAACCTCAAGTAAATGAGTGAAATTTTAGAATTGCATTAATTGCTCAATTCTCAAAATTACTACATGGTATCAGAGATTATTGGACTAAGAATCCCTTCTTGTTGATTTGAAGGATATATATTTCAATTGTTGAACCTCGGGCTGGTTGTTAGGTGGTGAAGCCTAAGTGTGGTTGAGGTGAGCACTTGCACTGTGAAGGGTTTGATGGGTTGGAATCCTAGTTTCTCTTGGGATGAGAGTATGTTTTCACATGTTATAGGTGGTAGATCTACTACATGGATGGTTGTTACAGAATTATTTTTCAATGGTCGAGATGCCTAGGAGGACTTGTGATGGGTTGTTGATTTGTTTCAGTGGATGCTAATGTGTTTTCACCTATGATATGTTGTAGTTATACTTTATTGATGGTTGGTATGGATTTGTTTTCACTGAATATGATGTCGAGGAGGTCATGTGATAGGTGGCTAATTTATTATAATGGATACTTGTGTGTTCTACTTCATTTATGGATGTCATGGAATTATTTTCAACAAGATTAATTCCTAGGAGGACCTATGATAGGTGGTTGATTTGTTCGAGTAGATGCTAGTTTGTTTTCTCCTCTGATAGGCAGAGGATATACTTCATAGATGGTTGGTATGTAGTTTACATTTTAGCAAGTGTGATGCCCAGGAGGACTTATGATGTGTGCCTAATTTGTTCCAATGGATGTCAGTTTTTGGAGTGGATTGATGCCTATGAAAGGCATGCTTAACCATTTTTTGCATGCTTAAACATTCTATGATAGATTGATGATTATCGACTTAACTATTTTGGTTGAGTTGTAGTTCAAAGGTTTGTAGAAATGGAAACATTACCTAGTTTTAGTGATTGTTACAAATGCAAAGAGCTTCCAGCATTGTCCCTTAGCGATAGTATTGGTTTTACATATTATACATTTGCAAAGAGATTGATCATGGATGTGATAACTTGTGTGATGTTAAGTTATTGATGATCTTGTGCATTTGTACTTTGCACTTGATTTTAGAGAGTGGATATTTCATATTGTATTCTTCATGTTTGTACTCTTGTCTTGGACAGGTTGGCATTGAAGAAGGTTGTGGGAGACCTAACTCGGAGATTAGTTCACAACCTATTATGGTGGAATCAATGTCTGGTTCTAGGCTTGTAGTTGGTGCATTCTCTCAAACAGAGGTCATTCACTATGATGATACTCTTTCTTCACGATTCTCTTAAAGAGAAGCATATGACCTTGTCAAGGTTGTTTCTTCAGTTTCTGAAGGTTTTGAGGTGCATGAGAGGGATTCTCATGCTCATTGTTTGATGATTACCCTTTGGGGGTTGTTGTTACTCTTACCATGAGCTTGTATTTTAGGAACAACGAGTTGAAATGTGCACATATTTTATCTCATGTTTTTGATAGATTTGATCCACTTCTATTGATCTTGTTGGAGATGTGGTTGTATTTGCAGGATGTCTTGAACAACACTTGATGTGGTGCCAATAGATGTTGGTCCATGATGATGAGTTTATGGATGCTAGAGTTTTGACAAGCTATTGATGTCATCCTTGTTCTTGAGTGATTTCAGTGTTATGTAGGAAGCAATGGTTTAGGGTTACATTCCTTCAATTTCACAAATGGTCAGTTTTCTTTTGGAGTATGTAGCAGAGGGGAAGATGGACTCATAGCTTGGTTTGGTGGTAAGTTGATTTGTTGTATTCTCCTTACATGTTCACCATTTGGAGGTTGAGTTGTACATTGCTTTGTTGATATATTGAAGAAAGACACACTTTTGTGAGCATTGATTGCTTGGATGCTGAGGTGTTTGGACCTATACTTGCAGATGTGGCACTCACTTAGTAGGTATGATGTTCTATCACGATGGAAAAGAATTATTTTAGCTTTGTGGAGGCACTAGAGTTATAGGTTGTAGTTTTAAAGGGAATTGATGGGTGTTATAAAAAACACTTTTCTCGTAAAGAGTGAGTGTTCACTTTTAGGGTTACTCCAAAAGTGTTTTCACCTTTCTAGGAGAGCACCATTTCTCCTAGCCCCTTGGTGATGCTTCGTGGACATGTAGATGAATCAATTAATGTTATGATGAATAAATCTCTATGGTTTGGGGTAGACCACAATAGACGAAATGACACCAAGAAATCAACTCAAATATCAAGTATGCTAGATAATTGGAAATGCCAACAAAAGAAAGGCTAGAATCCTACCTCTTCCGAACATTCATAGGAGACCATCATTGAGCTCACAATCCAATGCATGATACCTACAACTTGTCCTCAACATCCAAGAAACAAAAGCATATGGAAAATGTATGAAATGTTAGCATATAAACTAACATAATCCATTAACATTTATAGCAAATTTGCACATGGAAAATAATATAAACATTTGCAACATATAATTGGACGAGAAAAGAGTATTTCTATTAATATAATGAACAGGAGTACATAGGTGAGAACCTCCCGTATCAACAACTCGTTGAAACCGAGAAACTAAGTCCCTCCACATAGGCCTTCACCACTTCAATCCTCCACAAGGAAAGCTCACAAGTTCTAGGAGTAATTGGGTTCCTCCTTCACAAGATAGAGAGAGCTTGGGGGATGAACATAAGG
Organism: Picea engelmannii; assembly: GCA_009831015.1. Taxonomy (NCBI): domain Eukaryota; kingdom Viridiplantae; phylum Streptophyta; class Pinopsida; order Pinales; family Pinaceae; genus Picea; species Picea engelmannii. The sequence continues at coordinate 111,808 of ML789331.1, forward strand.
AGAGTTTAGATTTAAAGGACTAAGGGATGCAGACTCAATGATATAATATGAGGCAAAATTTCTCTGTAATGTACTTGCTCTCAATTTATATGGCTTATTATATGGCTCAATTTATAGCCTTCAAAGGGAATTGAAGGGTCAAATTAGAGCATTTATAGCATATGAAAGGCCAAGGATCATGGATCCCATGACTTGGCATGGAAAATATGAAATATTATTAATTTTGAGCACAAAACCCGATGTACCTGGGATGTAATGGAGCAACTTGTGTATACACAAGTTGTATAACTATAGCCCGCGTATATGTACAAAAAAATGAATTTTTTACTTTTGACTGAGAAAAATGGGGACCCTGAGTCTGCAGAGGGAAAGGGTAGGCCACCAAAGCATGTTGCATAAGGTGTGGAAAAAATTGTTATAACAATTAGGGTGGATGCTTGACCTTGACTAGAGTGATAACATGGTGCTCTTGCTAAGAAGGATATTATGCTAATCAACACGATGACTAAGCCATTGGGTGCACACAATGGGCAAGTATATATTATATTAATGATGGCATGACATGGAAACAAAAATAACATCAACATTACAATGAGTAAAACATCGACTTTATAGAGTAAAGGTAATATTGTCGACAAGTAATAATGCCAACATAACAAGCCCAAAGTAACAAAAATGATAATACAAAGTAAGCCTCCATAACTACATACAAATAACTTGAAGCCAAAAACCATTTGAAATTAAAAAACCAAACATGTTGTAGTCAATAAACTTACCATGTGATCTTATGGAATGTGTTATGTTTACCAATCTCTTCAAGCGTGTCAATCAAATCTTACTCAACATGAAAAACATAAACATTATATGTTTGTTGTTTGTAACAACAAGACAAAAATAATAATGTTGACAATAGAAACAAATACTCCAAACAAATGACCTGAATTTGAAGACATATTAGAGGTACAAAGAATATCACACATCAAGGGGAAAACTTACCATGTGATCCACTTGTGGTTTTAAATGCATATAATTTCCACCAATCACATCAAATAGTTCATAGGAATCCTACTTAGCAGAACTAACACGAGCATTATAAGTACACTACCACGATAAGATAACATTGCATAATGTTGAGATGATAAGACGTCAACGAATAATGTTGATGACATAAGACAATATACCATAGTAATGAATCACAATGACTATAAATTAGATCGAAAGTACAAAAATGGGATATCAAAACCCTCTACAGACTTATCGAGGGATCCAATATCACATTCACGAGGATGTCAAAATCTCCATCATCGTAATTGATTGGATGGACGAGATTATCTGTTGAATGAACTTTGGGGAAGTGTATTGAGAACAATCTTAGCTAAGAGTGTCTTAAGTGATTCATGAGGATGAATGGTGGCTGGTTGAAATTCCACTTGGGGTAGCGAGAATTACTTGCACAATTGGATAATACTTTCATTAACATAAACAACTATGGATAGATAGGCAACATTGAATGGAAAATGAAACACAAAACATAACTGAAGAATGAAAACCAACAATGAACAAAGGAACTCCTTGTTCTACCTCTTGGAGTGATGGCATCATCAATGACAACAATAATAGAATTGAATTCATCAATTATAGAAAAATATTTTTTTGTTAGAGGTGACTCCTACAAACAAGGTATGGTAACATTACCTTAAAAATATATAAGATAAGATATATTATCAACTAAAAAGTAGATAAGTATGTATAACATCAATGGAATACTATGATAAAAACCATTCCAAAGCAAGAAACTTACAACAAATTGGGCAATCTTTTATGATTGGATGGTAGTAAGTTGTATCTTTTTCTTTCTTTTTTTGGAGAACCTATAAGATAGTCTAATGTTGGTGATTAGTTAAAAAATACCTTTGATATTAAAAAATCAAACATACATATACAAAAAACTTATGTTTCTACCCGTAGTTCAACTTTGGGCATGTGACCTTCCATAGTTGAACATGGCTAGTTGAGAGAAGCAGGTCATTTTTTTCTTTTTTCTTATGTACTTCCAAGTCAGATAAGGCAACTGTGAGTAAACAAAAAATAAAATAAAAATACAAAATGAATGTTTCTTATTGATAGGATAACTTTACCTTCATTGCACCTCCCCAAGCATCATCTTCTACATGAGCCTCTCCTTTGCCTTCCAGAAGTAGCACACACAAGTTCTTATGCCCCCTTCATCAACTTGATAACATCTTTCCTTGTAGTTTTTCCAATTTACCAAATCAATAAGACAATGCAACATTGCGCCGAAGACTAAATTTTGTAACCAAGATAAAGTTGTTGTTAGTGTGTAGTTGTAGACTTTTCCTCTTCAGTTCATGTGAGGGGATAGGGATTTGGAGGTATTCTTTGGCACCTATTTCTAGTTCCACACCCCCTTTCCCCTCAACTTCTCTGGGAGTGCCTTCATCATTTTGTGTACTCTTAAACGATTCTTTGTGAAGATGGACCTATTGCTTATGTGATAAACACCATTGTAGGATGGGAGTAAGAAGTAATGAAGGAATTGTAATAAGAGTTTGTGTAACAAAAAATAGTCACAATCAGTCCAAAACTCCATGCAGTCGGACACCTTATCAATAAGTCAGTCAAACAAGCGGAGATAGGGGGGGTAATCCATGTTTGAACCTATCCCATCTAGCACCACCATCCTTGCTTCACTTATCTCCTCGACACTATACCAATGAGCGAGGAGAATTCTTCTTTCTCTCGCACATACATAAGCATATAAAGGAGAGCATGAGCTTCTCTTATTTCTCATAGTGCCTCAAGTCATTTAAGGTACTACACATAGCACTATGTGTACACATGCATTGATTGAATAAGACAAGGCTAGTCGGGCCTTTTGAAGGCTTGATCCACCATAGCTAATCTAGATAGTATAAACCCTTTCTAAAAACAATGACTAGGTTCTTGAATCCAATGATAATGTTAATGCACTTGGAAAGGTCAATGTTGTCTTCTTGCTCAATATCATGTGCAACATTAGTGTCTTAGAATGAGTGTTGATAAAACAAATCAGCATGGCTAAAATGAGAGAGAAAAACATTTGCACTACAAAACAACTTGAAATGTTTGCTTGATGAAACAAAGGTAATAATGTTGGAAATACAAAATAAGCACGAGGAACCACGTGATAGAACAAAACAATAACATCCAAATTGTAGAACAACATATGATGTTGACTTGAGAAAACAAATGTAATAACATGAGACATACAAAAAAGCACAAGGAACTACAAATAATGTGAGGGCCAAATCATGAATGCAAAGAGCTTATTGGGGCCTCCCAAATGGTCCTAGGTGTTTGATGTAGAGGAGTTCTCCAACAGAAGAAGATCTAGTGTTTGTATTTCAAATTCTCTTAGACATGAGTGAAATGTTTCCACACACAATGTAATATTTACCTAAAGAACCACACTCCACTATGAAAACATTTTGATGTTGTAGAGTGGATATGCCAAAATGCGAGGCATGTCTCGAAGGGTTGAATGGAAAGCATGCAGAATATTACTAGCTCGTTTACTCTTTCATGAAAATCCTTTGATGTTGCAGCACAAGAATACTAGAATGTGAGGTAGTGTCTTGAACAATTGAATGGGGAGCATGCAAAAGCTTACTAACTCATTTACTCTTTCCATTAAATCCTTTGATGTTGCAACGCGAGAATACTAGAATGTGAGGTAGTGTCTCGAACAATTGAATGGATACCATGTAAAAGCTTACCAACTCATTTACTCTTTCATGAAAATACTTTGATGTTGCAACATGACAATACTAGAATGTGAGGCAGTGTCTTGAACAATTGAATGGAGAGCATGCAAAGAGCCTGTAAGGGCTTGTTTCCCTTTTTGAAAATTCTTCGATGTTGAAAACTGAGAATGTTGAAATGTGAGGTAGTGCCTTGAATGGTCAGATGGAGAGCATGCAAAGAGCATACAAAGGAATATCAAAAGGTTGAAGCTGAATGTAGAGTGAAAATTCTAGAATGGCGCCAAATGTAGAGTGGGAATGTTCAAACATCTCAAATGGTTGAATCACAGGAGGGCCAATGTAATGATTAACTAACATGTTCAACATCATCAAAGTTTGACATGGGTTGGAGATGGCATAATTATCAAGTAATCCATCGATTAGTGTGTTTCTACCACATGTCAAGTTAGATTCTAAGCATGTATTTTGGATAATTCCTAAGCTTACTCGGAATGCTCTCTGTTATGTATCAGATCTATTATATTAAGCATAAAAATAAATACTACAGAAAATACCAGCGAAACGATAAAATGCAGAGAACCAAAACCAAAAAGAATACCTTTATTGATAGGAAGCTATATTCACTTGCCTCTTCAAGGGGGAAACCTCCAGCAGAGCAACGCTCTATTACAATAATTCTCAAGAAAAATATTTCTCATGCCTCCTACTCTTATTTATACTAATTCTATCTTCTATAGAACATTCTAGAGGAAGATCTTTCTAGAAGCGAAAACTTCTATTAGGTCTTCTTAGATTGAGTTGTTCACATTTATCAAATAGGACTTATTAACTAATGTTGGCCTTTATTACATGGAAAATATATTATTCTACCTATGTGATGGGTTAGGGAGTTTGGGTCCCTAACATGCCCTCCCCCTTGAAGAACAACCTTCTCCTCAAGACTTGAGATGAGGAAATTGTTGTAAAATGGTGGCCAACTCCTAGGTGGCATCTGCTAGATTTATATCTTTCCATTGAAATAACACTTCCTTGATGGTGCGTTGATGGAGGTGACACCCTCGTTGGTCCATGACTGTTTGTGGCTACAATCAAATGGAACCTTCTTCATCCAACTCAGGGAGACTAGTTTGAGTTTGGCACGTAGTTCCAATTAGTTTCTTAAACATGAGACATGAAAACCATGATGGATATTAGAATGATTGGGAAGATTTAACTGGTAGGCCACATGCTCCACTCACTTGAGAATGGTATAAGGACCCTAAAATTTGGGAGCAAGTTTCTGGCAATGTTCATATTTCAGTGAAGTTGGCTTATAAGGTTGTAGACGAAGAAACAATTGGTCCCCTGCAGCAAATTGACGTTCGAAACAACCTTGATATGCTTGTTGCTTCATGTCATTCTTAGCCATGACCAAAATTTCTTTGATGGTACGGAGAATGGCCTCTCGATCTGTAAGATTTGTTTCAACCTCCCAAACCTTTGAGACACTTGGCATGTATGTGAGAATTGACGGTGGCTTTTGTCCATGGACTACTTCAAAATGAGTCATGCAAGTAGCAGTATGGTAAGAGGTGTTGTACCACCATTCATCTAGGGGTAAGCATCGAGCCCACTTATTTTGTCTATTGCATGTAAAACACCGCAAATATCTTTCCAAACACATGTTGAAAATTTCAGTTTGGACATGAGTCTAAGGATGATAGGCAGTGTTGAGATGCAATGGGGTTACCTGGAGCCTTAACAATTCTTGCCAAAAATTATTGGTGACAGTTGGATCTCTGTTAGAGACAATAGAATGAGGCATGCCATGAAGTTTGAATATATTATCCATGAAAATTTGAGCCATTGTGGATGCGGTGAATGGGTGTTGAAGAGAACAAAAATGAGTATATTTGGAAAGATCATCGACTACCACCATGATGACTGAATTATTTCTTGATTTAGGTAAGCCAACAATGAAATCCATGGAAATGTCCCTTCAAATAGCAGGGAGAATCGAAAGCGGTTGGAGTGTGTCTGGGGATTTGACTGTTTCACCCTTGTTGCATTGACAAACATCACATTTAGCCATAAATGTGCAGATGTATTGTTTCATACCATCCCAGAAAAAGAACGTTTGACCTCTTCATAGGTTTTGGTAAACCTTGAATGCCCAGTTGTGGGTGAAGCATGAAGCTCAACAAGCACTATGGATTTAAGATGCGACTGTTTTCTTAAATACAAACATCCTTTGTAGCGAAGCTCTTCATTGTGCCAAGAGTACCCTGGAGAAGTTGGAGAATGGTGTTGCAATTGTTTGATCAGGCGAGAGAGTTTGGGGTCTTGTAGGCATTCCTGGTGAGCAACTTGGAGCCAATCTGGTAAAATGGAGAGGGAAAAGAGGGACCCTTCTTCTTCATACTTTATATAAAGAGCATCAACAACCACATTTTATTTTCTCTTCTTGTAAATGATCTCATAATGGTATACAAATAGCTTGGTCACCCATTTTTGTTGCTCTGGGGATGAAATTCATTGTTCCAGAAAATACTTGAGGCTCTGATGATCGATTTTAATTTGGAAGCATTGCCCCAGGAGATAAGGACGTCAAAGATCCACACCATGCATAATATCCAACATTTCCTTTTCATATATTGATTGGCACAAATGTCTCTCTGAATTTTTTTTTCTAGTGAAGGCAAAAGGCTTACCATCTTGCATGAGGATTGCCCTGATTTCTTTCCCTAAAGCATCACATTCAAAGACAAAAGTTTTTGTGAAGTCGAGAAGGGCCAGGATGGGAATCGTGTACATAGCCTTTTTCAAGGCATGGAAGGATTGATCATCGACCGACGTCCAAGTGAAATCATTCTGTTTAAGGAGATCAATGAGAGGTGGGACAATTTTTCCATAATTATGAACAAACTTGCGATAATAGCATGTTAAACCCAAAAAATCACACAAACTCTTAAGAGTTTTAGGGAGAGGCCAATCCTTCATAGCTTCAATTTTCTTAGGATCCACCCGTACGCCATCCTTGTCGACAATATGACCCATGTACTCCACTTTAGAGGCTCCAAAGGGACATTTAGATTGTTTGAGGAAAATTTTGTGCTGAGAGAGTAGATGGAGAACTGGATCCACATGGGCGAGATGGGATTCCCAAGTTTTACAATAGATGAGAATATGATAAAAAAAAATACTAAGACAAAATGATGAAGGAACAGATGGAAGACATTATTATAGAAACTTTGGAAAGTGGAGGGAGCATTACACAGGCCAAAGGGAATGACTGAGAACTCATAGTGACCCTCATGAGTTCTAAAGGCAATCTTGGGAATGTCTTCCTCTTTCATATGTATATGGCGGTAGCCAGAATGAAGATCAAGTTTAGTAAAGTACTAAGCACTGCTCAACTCATCCAACAGGTCATCAATAACAAGAATGGAAAATTTGTCTGTAATGGTGAGTTTGTCGAGGGTGCAGAAGTCAGGGCAGATGTGCCAAGTGCCTTCTTTCTCGAGTACCATGACCACAGGAGAGTAATAGGGGTTGGTACTAGAACATATAACACCTGCTTCGAGCAATTCTTAAACAATTTTATCAATTTCATTCTTCTGGGTAAAGGGATGACGATAAAGGAGAACATTGGGAGGGAAGCTACCCGGTACTAGAGGAATGGAATGATCATGAACACCACGGGAAGGGGGAAGTCCATGGGGAGTGGAAAAAATGGCTTGTTGTTTGGAGAGGATGATTGGAGGTCATGATGCACAGAGGGTGTCTCAACTACTTGAATGGAATGGAGTTGGGAAATAATTCTTGAATGACCTTTTTGAGAAGCTTTTCCATTTGATGGGAACTGATGATCTCAAGGGAGCCTCCAGTGATGCCTTGGAACTTATATTGTTGTCCCTCTTGTTGGAATTACATGGTTAATTTCTTAAAATCCATGAGGACGGGACCCAAAATGCGTAACCATTCAACACCGAGCATAATATCACAACCTCCCATGTCGATAGCAAACATATGATATTTCAAGTGGTATTGACCAATTTGTAGGTGCACATTTTCACAACACCCACCACATTTCATGGAACCACCATTAAAAATCATGATTTGAAAATTGTTGACAACACATATATATAAATTGATTTCCTTGGCAATGCGGTGATGAATAAAATTATAGGTGTCGGCACTATCAATGAGGATGATGCCCTTCATGTGCTTAATGTAGCCAATGAGATTGAGGGTCTGGGGAGCAGAGAAGCTAGTAAGGGCATGCAACAAAATTTGTGGTTCGACTTATGATGGATCAAAGGGTGGACTAGGAGCAATGGTTGGGAGTAAGTTTTCCACTGGGGAAACTTCGGCCTCCTTGTCAGCAACATCCTCATAAACGACCATAAAAATCTTATTCTCCTTACACTTGTTCCCTAGAAAATATTTTTCATCACAATTATAGCAAAGACCCTTGAGTTGACAGTCAACCATTTATGCCCGAGTTAATTTATGGATCTTGAGAGAAGTGGTAGGAGGGGTGGGATTGGTGGGCCAAGTTCGAGGAATAAATGAGGGTTTTCGATTCTAGGCAGAGACAATTTGTTGGGCTTCCTTGGCTCATTGAGTAGCTTCCAACCAAGTTTAAGGGTGAGTCATTAGGACCTAGGCACAGATTTCATCCATGAGGCCACCGATAAATCATTCCATGAAGAAGACATCTGACATGCCATCCATTCAAAAACCCAAGTGCTCAAAAGAAAATATAAAGTTTTCCACTGTGCCAAATTGTTTCAACTTGGTCAAACAACCTAAATAGTGGGTGTCAATATCAAAGCGTTCATAAAGCTCTGCAACAAACTTTTTCCAAGCAACATACCCTTAACATGTATTTCTACACCATTTCCACCATTGCCAGCGTTTAGGATCCAGATAGAGGACACCATAACAAATTTTGGCCAACTCATCAGTAATGCCATGCAAGGAGAAATAATGTTCCATTTGAGTGCCCCAACCTTATGAGCCACCAAATTTATTCACCTCAACTCTGGGAAGACGAGGGTCATGATGAAGGGAGTTGGAATGAAAGGCCATACTTTGGGAAGATTCCTCACCTTCATAGTGTGAAGGTTATTTGAAGGAGGGAGATCCATGAGACTTCTTTAACCATCAATTGAGAGTGGTGGCAAGGGAGGCCAATTCACCCTTAACTTCTGCAAATTAACCCGTAACTTTGGCCTCGAAGGTTGCCAATTTGGAATTGGTGGAAGCAATGTGAGAAGTCACTATTTGGATGTTCTCCGAGTGTTGTTTGGATTTATATTGTAGGTGAAGGAGTTTTTGGTTGTAGGTGGTGGCCATTTGGGAATGAGGGGTGTCGGGGAGGGGAAATGGGTCCATGGAAAAAAGACAGAGAAATGATATATATGACAGTGATCAGGGTGAAAAGAGTAATGCAATGGGATAGGTGTCAAATAAGGGTGTCGGGAAGGGTGGGGGGTCCACAATTTTATTTTTTTCTTAAAAGTGATAACTACCACAAATCCAAGAGAGAAATCCAACAACATAGGTCCCAAATAAAGGTGTCGACAGGACCACTATATTCTTTTTTTTTACGTCTACAAATTTATACTTCGGCTTGAATACTGTAGTAACAAATGTCCCAAATTGTTAATGGGAGAAATTCTATAGGAATTTCGCAACTAGAATGCAGGAGGAAAGGTTGCACTCTAATAGATCTATTCAATTCCTTTTTTGTCTTGTTTCTTCCCAGGGGTTAGAGTTTATAGGGTTCCTACAAACAAGGGTTTTCCTTGTGCTATAGCTCTCTAATATACTTGCAGGTTCGAACAATAGTACTCGAACGAATATCTCAGGGCACCAACTAACGAGGCTCGATCGTACCCTTAGTCATACTACCTGATTACCCAGGCACTGGAGAGTATCTTCCCGAGTGTTGTTCTCGGTGTCACTATAGCATTCAGGTGACCGATCGACTGGTCTAGAGCTGGTTTTAGGAGACCAAGGGGACTCCCGATATACCTATCGATACATGGGAGTGATGGTTGTGTACATATTCTATCCGATGCGGTACTACTAGAGGGGTACCAACATGGGTTACATAGGTTTCCAACTAGGTGAAATGTTTGTTTCTAGGAAACCTCATGAAACCATATGTATTTCTTGCACGTAGTCTTCCGCGTCACAATTTTACCCATTGATTGACAAATATTTGTGCTTTAAAGATGTTGGCAATCCACGTCTCTACCCTGGGAAAAATATTCCCATAGTTTTCGTAGAGGAAAGTTCTTTGATACCACTTGTTAGCTACCCGATCTATTATATTAAGTAGAAACAAAAATACTGCAGAAAATACCAGCGAAACAATAAAATGCAGAGAACCACAACCAAAAAGAATACCTTTGTTGATAGGAAGCAATGTTCACTTGCCTCTTTGAGGGGACAACCTCCAGTAGAGCAACGCTCTATTGCATTAATTGATACTCTTTTATTTGTAGATCTAGAAATGGCAGAAATTGATGTTAGTGGTATTCATGGTATTCATTTAGGCTCCATATGGGGATTGTGGCTCCATGTGAGGCACGAAAGAACAGTAGACCAATTGCCTTTATTGGGTAAATGGACTCATTATTGCTTTCGTTTGTTGATCTAAATGTTTTCTTTCTTTATTGAAATTTAATCTTATATAGAAGTGATAAGCATAACCATATCTAAAAATATTAAAGCATACTTGGTGATTGATTTCAAGTCAGGCTAATAAGTGTTTTCTTATCTTAAAATTGATTCCAGAATTGTCGAGGATAATCAAAGTAAATTTAACAAAATTATCATATTTTAACTGACTCTGTTTGCTCTCAAGGTTATAAAGATGCACAATGTGTTTATTTAAGGAATCCCAGTTGGTTCAAGATATAAATATTATTGAAAAAGAACTACATAACAGAGTATATTATGCAGATGTGTAAGACAACCTTACATACATCATAGATATTGCCTCACTGCCAACAAGCCCGTTCAATACCCCAGTGAAGTTATCTATATCTCCCCTTATTGAATTTCATTTCACAACTTCAAAAACAAGCTTTCATTTCACTAATATGAGGGCAATCAATATATGAATTTCCTTTCATCATCTCTATTTGGACAAGATGGGGGCAATCAATTTGTGAATTTCCTTTCACCTTCTGTCTTTGATTTTATTACTTTGAACTGGGGGCAATCGGTTGTATCTAGGATACAAGGGATGACATACGTTTATGATCTGATGAAAAACAAGGTTTGTCTACAGTTTTAAGAATATTCTGAGATTAGTTTTCTTTCAATTCCAAGTATACCTTCACCTATAGGTAAATTGGGAAAAAAATTATTTATTTTCAGAGATAAACCTTGAGCAAAGTTGTCAGCTGAAATGTAATATTAGGGCTAAATTTACTAGGATTAGCCTAGACATACCTTTTCAATTAAAATCAAGAAACATGAAAATTTTTCACCTAACTTGTTTTAAAAATATGCTTTTAAGTTTTTAGTGTAGGCTAAGATTTTCCATTTCTACAAAGACTAATATCATTAAGAACGAAGGAGAATTTCATTCGTAGAAAGGAATAGAGGGAGAGAGATGACAAATAGATCAGAATTTTGAATCATTTCAACTAAACGGAAAATAATTCACACGCGTTTCTGTGTCAGGACAAGACTCTTGCTTTGCTTTGTTCTTCTTATAATGATTTATTTATTTTCCTACCGGAGATGAGCATGTATCCAATAAGAATGATGTTACAAAATGATGTTACAAATCCTCTCTTCACCGCTTCTCCAATCTTTTCAATAAATGATGACGCTATCTTTTTAATTCGTGGGAATTATCCCTCATGTCTGTTATAATCAGGATTTTCATTTTTAATAAATAGTAAGAAAGAATAGGAGTTGTTACCTGTTTTCCTCTGAAGTTTTAAAGAGGAATTGAATTTATTCATCACCTAATTCCAGAGAGTTCGAAAAACATGAAGAGATGAGTGGTCAACTTGATGACTGTGAATGTTTCAATTGTGCAATCTTGACTCTTCAAGAAAAGGTTTGGGAACAATCATAAATGATTCAAGAGCTCCAAGATTCAAATTTTCAACTTCACCAACAGATTCAATCTCAGGAAATGTGACATCGAGAGGAAATGCCGACTATAACAATAGTTGTGAATCAAAACACGGTTCATTTAAGCTCTCATCATTGACAGTTGAGACTTCTGCGAAGGAGACATCCACCAATGAACATTATTGTGGAATCAGTTAGATCCCGAGTTTCTACAACATCATCTCTTTTTCTCGTAAACCTTTCACTTCCACATACCGTTAGAATGTTGAAGAACTTCGATCATAGGCCATTCAAGAAAATGCATAATTTCAACAATTAGACAATTCTATGGAAGTAATGGAAGTAAAGCATAAGGAAGATATAATTCATATCAGTATTCATCAGTAGGCTTCCATATTTTCTTTTCTTTTCTTTTCTTTTGTTGTGGCTGTGAAAGTTTGACAAAACTATGTAGAGAGACAGGCAATCATTGTAAAAAAAAATGTCAAGTTTTGAACATATAATTTCTAAACTTTTGTATTCAAGGACTGTTATAATGTTTTGACGATTCTATTCTCCGAAATTTTCAACTATTTTGTTAAGAGGAGTATTGTTTTATTAACTACATAGTGAGTTTTATTCATGAAAAGTAAAAAATGATTTATTTATTTTTTCTTTTTTTTATTATCCTTGAAATAAAATCGAAACTATTGTTTTCTTGAAAAAATATTTACATAAATTTTAGCACTCAAAAATACTTAAATAAGTTCTAAAAAAAGAAAAAGAAATAAAAATTGCCAATGTAAATCCAATCCAATCTAGTATGTACAATGGAAACTAAAAAGTAAACTACTGCATAAAATGTTTTAAAAATTGTCCATTGTTAGGGGCCTCAAGAATTTCTCCATTTAAATTTTCGAGAGGGAATGAATTTCTCCCTTCAATTGCTGCAATTTTGAAAGGACCAAACTAAAGATGATCAAATTTTCCATGTTTCCCAGTGTCTTCTTTTCTGGCCTCCCACTTCAGGACTAAATCTCCAGGAAGAAACTCCTTGTCTTTGAATTTCTCATCAAAGATAGCCTTCATATTGTCTTGGTATTTCTGAAGCTTCTCATCCACTTTTGTTCCATTCTGTTGGACTTCAATTATTTGATTTATTCTTCTTGTCAAATCATTTGGTTCTTCATTACCATCCTGTGAGAGTTTCATCACATGAAGAGCAAGGTTAATATGAAGAATAACATATGTGCCATAAACTAATTGGAAATGAGACATACCTATCGATTTCTTGGTGCCGATTATGTTTTCCCATAGAGCATATTTTAAATGTATATGCCAAGCTTTCTTATTTTATGTCAAGACTTTCTTAATTATATTCATTAAACTTTTACTAGATGACTTTTCCAGCCCATTTCCCTGAGGATAATAAGCTATAGAATGACTCAAAATGATATTATATTTTTGACAAAAAATTATCATAGCTATAGATTTGAAAGCTTGTGCATTATCTGTGACTTTTTCCTTAGACAACCAAACCTTGCAAGAATGTTCTCTTCCAAAAAAATTGTTACTACTGAATCTGTAGCATTCAGAGTTGGAATAGCTTCTACCCATTTAGTAAAGTAATCAGTAGCAGTTAAAATCCATATGTGTTGGGCATTTGATTATGGATGAATTTCTCCGATGAAATATAGGCCCCATTATTGGAAAGGAGCTTCAACTTTAACATGAACTAAAGGTAAGGCAGGGAGATTTTGATTTCCAACAAAAGGTTGGCATGATTTTCAAGCTCCGACCCTTGCATTTATGTTAATGAATAAACTTGGCCAGTAATAGCCCGCCCTTAAAATTTTATAAGTTGTTGCTCTCCAAGCATGGTGTCCTCTACATACACTTTTATGAAACTCATCAATGACACCTTCTATTTCAGATTTTGTAAGGCAACATAATAAGAAACCCAAAGGATCCTTCCAGTATAACTTACCATTGATAATGCAATATTTGATCGCCTGTAATTTTTAGGTTATTGCCTTGGAAGGAGTCATGTCAGTAGTACATTGAAGAGTAAGGAGGTAAGACACTATATTGTTATACCAAAAAGAGGAAGAAAATGTATCATCAATATGAGTTGTTGGCATTTGATCATCAATTTCTTCAATGTATGGAAGATAATTTTCAGACTCGAAATGATTTATTCCCAAGGCTCTGAAATTTGATTCAGCAAGCAATTTTTCCAGACCCTGTCCTTTTATCAGTTTGGTTGGTTTGACTTCCAAATCATATTCTTGAATTTTGGCCAAGCGGTTTCCCCTTCTTCTGTCACTGTCAGGATGAATTAGGATATCTTTGACTGTACTAGTGGGTACATATGTGATTGTTCTTGAATGTAAAACATATGTTCATAAATCCTTAAGTGCCTTAACCATAGCATAAGCATGTTTCTCTAGAATATAATATTTTAACTTTGCCTCTCTGAGGCTTTTACTAAAAAAGGCAATAGGTTGTTCGAATCCTTCATCATTTTTCTGTAGGAGTACTACTGCAATTGTGTATTCAGATGCAAATGAAAATATTAAAAACTCCTTGGCATAATCATGACTTACCAGCACTAGTGCTTCTCCTATAGAATTCTTGACTCGTTGGAAGGATGCCTTAGCTTATGTCGTCCATTTTACCTCATTATCCTTCTTCAACATATATGTGATCAATTTGATAATTTCAGAATATTCGAAATAAATCTTCTCAAGAAATTAATTCTTCCTAAAAATGATTGAATTTCTTTTTTGTTTTTAGGTATGTTGATCTGATCAACAGCTTCAACTCTTTTTGGATCTATTTTAATTCCATCTTTGGATACAATATGTCCCAACAACTTCCCTTCTTGCATGGAAAAATGAGATTTCTTAGGGTTCAAAGACAAACCAAATTTTTTGCATTTGTCAAATGTTTGTCTAAGATGTTTCAAGTGTTCTACATCATAATTAGAAAAAATTGCCCGATCATCTAGACAAATAACAACGAATTTATCTTTCTCGCCAACAAATGCTATATCCATTGCTCTTTGAAAAGTTGCACCTACATTCATTAAACCAAAAGGCATTTTGTCATACATAAAAGTTCCTGATGGAGTAGTAAACACAATTTTTACTTTATCATTTTCATGGACAACTATTCGATTATACCCCTAAAATCCGTCAATCATAGAAATTCTATTTTTCCCAACTACCTTTTCAAGAACATGATTCATTTTAGGAAGAGGGTAATTGTCTTTTAAAGAAGACCGATTTAAATTTCTAAAATCAACAGACAGTCTTATCTCTCCATTCTTTTCTGACAGGAACCAAATTGGCTACCCATTCAGAGTATCTAAGAGGTACGATGATTTTTGCATCAAGAAGCTTTTTGACCTCCCTTTCTATTAGCGGTAAGAGAATAGGATTTTTCTATCTAAGCTTTTGCTTAAAAGGCTTAACATCTTATTCTCGATAATAGAAGTATTATAAGTTTTTAAATCTTCGTAGGACCATGCAAAAACATCTTTATATTCTAATCCAGAAGGATATTGGTGGCCACACACCTATTCCACTTGGACCCCCACCATTGTTTCTTTTAGTTTTCCAGATTCCTTAATTGTAACACAATTTACTAGTATTGGCAGTTTTTTGGGTCCTGAACTTCTGGAGCCGTTTTGAGGCCCTAAACGACATTTTTTGGGCATGGTCCAATCGAAAATCTCTCTCATCATATTATTAGCCAACTATTTTACTCCTCAGATAGATCTTTCAAACGATGTATCATATGCTTCAAATGGAGATATTATGCCAAAGTTACGACCTAGAGAAATTGATGTACCAATTTACCCTGATGGGGCCCATATTCTGGCGTTTCATCTCCTAGGGTTAGGTTTTTTGGATGTTTAGGGATTCCATTGTTTCTCAATAATATATAGGCCTTTGAGCCTCATTGTAACACAAATTTCAGAGGCCAGTAGCTACCACATTTCTTTTGTTATTAATGAAATGAAGCATTATTTCCACTGCATCTCTGAGTTTATGTGTATTTTTGTATTTCATTGCATTCCTGCATAAATCTATATCAGTGGTATCATGGCGGTCTGATATTTATCGATCCTTCTTTGCATGTCCCCAACAAGGTCGAGGTATAAGGAGTTAGGGCTCGATATGGTTGAACCTTTTCAAGATCAGCTTCGCAAACCTAGACGGTAGCCCATGGGGGAAGAAAAGAAGGATGAGGGAGGATGAGATCCTATCAAAATATTGCTCAAGGAGGCCCTCGAGAAACAAAGGAACGCAATGATGGACAAATTTTCCCAGATCCTTCAACGGCTCCCCACTAGCAGCGCATGTACATCTAGCAGCCACTCTGGAGGCGCCACTCCTTTTAAGGTACAAGTAAACTTTGACATTCCCATATTTGAGGGCCAAATAGTTGCAGATGTCGTAGATAGATGGTTGAATCTGTTAGAATGATATTTCTCAGTTCATGACATTTTCGACCAAGAAAGGATTATTTTTGCGCTACTCAAACGTGCCCCCCATATCAAGGACTGGTGGGAAACCTACTAGGAGCAACAGGGCAAGAGGGAACCCTCTCTGTTCTCGGTCGAACACACTTGGAATTATTTCCGAGACGCCATCAAGGAACAATATTATCCCGTGGGGAGCTATGAGGACAAATACATACATTGGACTACGTTGTGGCAACAAAGGGACCAAGATGTGCATGAGATGACGAATCTGTTTCATACCCTATGCACAAAGTTGGGTATCAAAGATTCGAAAAAACATTTGGTGTTAAAACAATTTTATGCACAGATACATTCAGGAGGAAATGGAGTTCCTCGACATCTCCTCGCTTGGTGTGGCATACTGGTATGCTGCCAAGACTAAGCAAAAGTTCAAACAAAAGAATCGAGACTTTGGGTCTGCGAATCAGGAGCAAGGGAAAGGTACCCCCAAACCGCATAACAAAGGACCAAGCCAAGGCGGGGTGGCCCAGGACAACTCACCAAAGCCGCAAGAAAATAACAACACCACGAAGCCAAAAAAGGACACAGGCAAGTGGTGTGAGTTCCATAAGAGATCCACTCACAACACAAGTGAGTGTCGAGCCAAGCAGTCACTGGTAGCCGAGTTGAAGGCGTCTGAATCAGATGCATGCTCCGACTCTGAATCAGAACCTGGTAAGGGGAGTGACAGGGGGAAGCCAATTATCGATGCAGAGCCCAACGCCACCACGAATATCCAGAAGGAGGAACCATAAGATCCAGAGGAGGTGGAGTGCCTCTTCCATTCCAAGATGTGGGTAAAGGATTCCCTGTTG
>ML789331.1:143269-158587 GCA_009831015.1 Picea engelmannii
GTATATCCATCTACAAGCTTCTCTATAGTAAATGTCTAAAGGTGGATATTAAGAAACCTATAAAGCACACACAGAAGACGATATGCCAACGGAGAGAGAGCACATGCTTTAAAAGCGGCCACGTTCCCTCCACTCGCAAGAGGCCGGAGATGCTCGGCCTCTCGTTTGGCATGTAGCACAGCAGATAAAAAGATAAAACCCACTAAAAAGGCCGTCTGGAAAAATAATCCCACTCTCACAAAATTTTCAATTGTGAATGACCATGGTTCGAATCCCACGCGCTCTCTTTGCTTTCCGGGGATAGCAAACTCCGACAATAATAATATTAACAAAAGCGTCCTCGATTCAGTCGGAGTTCAACTTCTCAAATTATTAACAGAGCTGTCCTTTAGACCGTATATTCAGTATCTCTAAACTTGAGGAATATTCAGGGTTTTCACCATCAGTTGAAATCTATTGCAATTGTTCTAAAAGCTTCTTGCTCGTGTTATCATTTGATCGCGGCTAAAGTCGACTTCGCAAGCATACCTAAATACTGAGAGAAGTGAGTTTAAATTTCATTCTTTAGTGTACTGTGCTAAGCTTACTGAAGAAATGCGGAAAATGCATTAGTTGAGTGTTCTAAACGTGGAATAAAGGCTAATCCTTGGTACTTCTACTCAGGGAGCTGGATTATTTGAAGGCTAAGCCGGTACTTTTGTTCTTTACGTTATATTATACAAAATTGCGTTGTTAGTTGCATGTACTGTTTTAATTCTGTTAGACTGTCCCAGAGAGCGCAATATTTAAAGTTGCCGCTATATTCTTGGGGACTTTATTGTGAATTTTCTCCTGAGAATTGGAATTATTACTCGCCATATATTCTTAGAGATATACGGGAATTCGCCTCGAGGAGAGCAGGGAAATTTCATTCTTCCGAGAATATCAGCGGGGAAGTGCAGTAGCAGTGTTATTTAGAGGTCTTTTCCTGCAAACTTTTAAAGCTTGTAATTATTCCACTGGAAGGGTTAAAATGAAAGGTCTTCTTTGCGTTTCAAGGGTGGATTTGAAGCCATTGTCCCGAAGTGGGGCTTCACCTTTGGATCCAATGCAAGGGATGCATATAACAGACATGAAACGGAGCAGCAGCAGGCTGGCATCTTGGAGGAGTGATTATTTCGGTCAGGTTGGAGCTTCTGCTATATGCTCTGTGAAAAAGAAAGGAATCAAAACGCGACCAGGAGGTCCTTTGCAGGTGCGTAGCAAGAAAATCTGAACGAATGAAACATCTGATCTGATTTTAGTTAGTTGGCAAATTCTTATAATCTGTAAAGTGAGATTCATACAGTTCGTGGGGGCATCTCAGGAAAAATAAATAATTTATACCTGTTGCAAAATTTGGCAACAGTAAATTTTATAGTAAGTGTTAAAATTATTGGTAATATTTTATAGAAATTTCGGTTTTTAGAATTTAACTATTGAGAAAATGCTTTGAAAAATGCAATTGGCGAGAAAGAACCCATAGCATTTTCCACTATGTAGTTTCGGCATTGGTAATTTTCAATATATATTTTTTGGTTCTCAATTTTTTCATGGTAAAGAAGGTTTTTAGCAGTCACGAGTTCATTGAGTAGGATTATACGACAAGCAAAAGTGATTTACATTGTATACGAGAACTTCTCGCTTAACTGTATATCCAGGAAAACTGTAACTGCATGGAACTCAGATTATTGCACATCATGAAACTCAGAAACTTCTTCCAACAACCGAACTGATTTATTTGTTTGATTATTATCCAATCATCTGTAATTTGTTTTTTATTATCATTCTGGACCTGATTCACATTCATTTGGTTTCTTTGCACTAGTTTTATTTTGTCTTTTTTGAATGAGCATATGTTAGCATGTCTAAGCTTGTTGTAGATTAGTGCCTACATTTGGAATTTATCATTACTCATCAGAATTTTCTGATTCCTCCGAACCTCACATTGATTTCAATTTGCAGTTAGATTCACTATCTGATGACCAAGATTTTGTAGTACGAGCTTCTAAGATCTCGAAGATCAGGGTCAAAGTAAAATCCCAAGCTTTTCAATCTCTGACACAGTTTTGCCAGGGAAGTAAATGCAGCTATTCTGGAAGCAGTCATCCAAAAAAATCTCAGTAAAACTAGAGCATTCTTGACATGGAATAAACAAAACGGACAATGTTCTAGAAAATATGGAAGAGCAAACAGGCAAACTATTATTGTAATGAGCTTATCCTGACAAAGGAGTTGAAAAAATAAAGCTATCAATGAGGTCTCGGTTCAATGGTAAAGTGGGGGTGTTTCATACCCCCTATCAAGGTTCAAATCCCACAGACATGTTTCACCTCTCACGGGCTGACTTGCCTGCACAACCAGGCCTCCCTGCAGATGGCGTCAGATGCAAGTCCTAGGCGTATTTGGTGGAATCTTGTGGCTTATCAGCCAAGGGTGTCTTTAGAGGGTTGTAACTTGTAAGCTGGCTACATTCCATTGTGATATTTATATAATGGGAAAGGACACGCTTGCAGCAAAGTTAATTGAAATTTGGAAGCATTTCCAAAAAAAAGGATGTTCGCAAGAAAAATCGTATCAATGAGCCAGGGCTGCTCCAAAAGGCCAAAGGCAAATAAACATAATGAGTTGCAAACCCATTTCAAGATCTTCTGCATTTCCTTTGTTCTGAATCCCTGAGGTAGGTAAAAGTGGGTTATAGTGGCTCACTGCTTGGTGACTAAGCTGCATTTTCCCACCTTCAGTTCTATGGTTCGGTTCTTCAATACCGTTAAGACTCAGATGACGTCAGAAACAACCATATTGTGTGGTCATTGTTCATGAATGTTGATTTCTCCTATGTAATGGGCTTTTCTGGGCTTCAAATTAAGTGAAACTGCTACATGCAAGGGCTGGAATGATGCTAAAGGTGGCTGTCGTGCCATCTGAAATGCTTACATCAATGATATATGAGCTCTACAAGAGCCAGAGTTGCTGCCAGGTATAATCTAGGGTCTTATGAGGAATATAATCGTCTCCAGAAACTAACTGCAGCTTAAGATGGCTGAAAAGAACTACCCTGATCTTTCCCCCTCTATCGCAGAATCATATTATAAAACATCTAAGTCACATGATGGAGGGGCACATGACACGAAGGATATGTGGATACGAGTATCTGACACGGGACACATCGATCTTGGAAACAGGACACGGGGGATATATATATTTAAAAAAATTACAAATTACAAATACAAAAAAGAAATATAGACAAAGAGATCCAATGTTTTAAGAAATTAGAACATTTGCAAAGTAAAGATACAACTAATGACTACACCAATGACGATCAAACACACAAGAAATTAAAATATTCAATACACATGTCATAAAATAGAAGTTTAGAAGTTAGAACCATAAACTGCAGTTTTCTCATTAAGTCATTTAATGTCATCAAAATCAAAATGTATTACATAGATTCTAAGTCACTAATACTATAGATGGAAATGCCAATGACAAATAAAAAATAGGGTAGATACTAGAACTGTAGATGGAAGAATCTCATAGCTCATCACTGTCAGTAGTTCTCCTCCATGTTAGAATCATCAAAATCACTACCACTGCCACTGCTCTCTCCTCCATCCTCCTCTCCTCCTCTATATCTAATCCAAGAACTGCATCTACTGGGATGGAGGATGATCCCTTAAGAGGATCACCATCATCAAAAGTGACTAGTTCTATCACTGGTTCATTAAGATCCAAGCTGGCTAATGCTAACTCAACACTGCTGTCCAAGTCCATATCATCAGGAAACACATCCTTTTGTGCCTTGGTGTTTGTCACTATGGGTGGGAATGCCAAAGAAAAATACAAAATAGGGTAGATTCTAGAACTGTAGATGGAAGAATCTCATAGCTGGTCACTGTCAATAGTCCTCCTCCATGTTAGAATTATCAAAATCACCACCACTGCCACTGCTCTTTCTTCCATCCTCCTCCTCCTCTATATCTAATCCAAGATCTGCATCTGCTGGTGTGGAGGATGACCTCTTAAAAGGATCACTAATGACCATCATCAAAAGTGACTAGTTTTAGCACTGGTTCATTAAGATCCAAGCTGGCTAATGCCAACTCAACACTGCTGTCCTGTTAGCATAAAGTTTTACCCTCCAATTCTGAGCTGATATATGTGTTAGGACTGCGGTAAAAACTTAGCTAATTAAAGGAGTAAGGCCCCAATTGTCACTGACCAAACCCTTCTCTGTTTGGGTTAATGCTTGCTAGCCTCTAGGGGGAGTCCCTAGGCAAACTGAAGTGCCTTGCTGCTGTCTTTAGGTCTGATTTCTGTGTGTAAAACCTACAAAACAACAAGGTGGATAGCGTGTAAGAGGACTCCAAAATGATGAGGAAAAACAATCTTCTACGCTTGGAAGGAACTTGTAGGGTTAGCACAATGATAATAGATTGGAAAGAAGAAGAAAACTATTCAAAAAGATCAGAATTAACCATAATGAACAGTTCAGGAAATGACATATCAGATCACAAATTTACCATAATACCACCAAGAAAGAGGTTTGAAGACAAACACACACTTCTTTATTGATGAAGCTTACAAGAGGGTTGATTGCGTCACACTTGACAAGCTTACAACTGGTACAATGCTTCCTTTGATCAGAGAAAAGCCACCAGACGAGAGAGAGAGAGAGAGAGAGAGAGAGAGAGAGAGAGAGAGAGAGAGTATGCTGCTACTGCAAGAACCGACCAATAACCAATGCCAAACATCCAATATATAACACAATGAGGGCACATATCCCAAGGGAGGAAGAAGAGGTCGCATGAATGGTCAAAAAAGGCAAGTGTGTGCGCATGGGAGGAGGAGTATGAGTGAGTTAAGCATGCGCACATGTGAGAAAAGCGCAAGTAGTAGAGGTGGAATGATATATCAAGTGAGATGCACATTAAGCCAAGGAGGAGTGCGCATGAATGAGGAGAAGTGAGGGTTTAGTGAGAGATATAGGCGCATGAGAGTAGATGAAAAGCTTGAGTGCGAGTGAAATGAAGTAGCATATTTAGGAGTAAGAGTTAAGTGGCGCATGCAAAAGTTTAAGAGTGAGTTAGGAAAAACTTAGTGGGCATGAGTGCATGAGAGTGGCCAAGTCAAATTCGCACTAAATTTTAGGGAATCTCCTAATTTTTAGGAAACTACAGTTTAAAATCAACTGGAGGCGAATTTTAAGGAGCTGATGCATGGCAAGTGGAGCGATGATTATACAGAGGAATATATGGCTAAATTTAGGCCCAGTTATGCGACTCCCTTTAGCTCAATTAATTAATTATTAAATGCTCATGTCATGGGAAAATGTGACCCATGCCTAGGTGAATGCCACATCACTATGTAGCTCTACCACATGTCGATCTCTAAGGGTGCCACTTGGCACTGCATGGACGATGACTGTACCTGCTAAATATAGACATTTCTAAAAATAGAATCCAGTTCCTAAATTTTAGGAAATTGTCAACATCACCTAGGATCACTGGGAGAACACTACCACATGTCACTGTCTAAAAATAGAAAGTCATCCGAATGCCCTTGAATTTATACTCATTGATCTCATCTTTCCGCAAGGGATTCGAATATGTGATTAGAACTGACATGCGAGCCCTTGTGCTCAACCTACTAAAAATAGTAAGTTGTGCCACATCATTCCAAAAAAGATCCAAAAGACTCTGGATGTCTCAAGGACCAATACTGCATGCTCAGAATCTGAATTCGGGGCCTGGAGCAAAACTTGCTAAAAATAGAAATCTCTTGCACGACACTCGAAAAAGTGTCATCGGGCTTAGAATCATGCAAGGACTCATACTTTATGCTCAGAACTGCTCCAAACTGTTAAGAGACCCACTCAAACCTTGTCTCCTAAAAAATAACAACACCTGTTGTATGTATACATCTCTCTCAAATATGCATGGAAAGTTTATCACTTGTTGATTATACTCCTTGCAGGACTCTGGTTGTCTATAGTGAGACTTTTCAGCGATATTGTCTCTATGACCTCACCTCTCAGGAGGTGATTGAACATCAAGATGTTATCTTTGATGAACTTTTCCTCATGGGATGCCATGATCTCTTTTGTCACTTCGTGCCTATGATGATTTTGGTGATGGTTCTCCGCATGTATCCGTGGATCATGTCTCTTCTCCTCTTGCTGGGTCGCTTGTTGATGATTCCTAGCTAGTTGTAGTGGACCTTTTCTCATCTCCATATGATGTTGGTCCACCTATATGTACTCCAAAGTACTCCATCTATAGTTGTGGGATAGTCTATTAGGACCCTTTCTTCCTTTGGTCCCTCCTCTCTCCTGGATATATCTTCCAGTGCTTTATTTCCAGATGACGTTACTACTTCAAATGTGCAGCCTAATGATGCTTCTCCATTTGGTGATGCTTAGTTCAATGAGGACACTTTCCACTTGGATGTGTAGCTGTTAGATGACGATGATTCTACTTATTCATTGTTCATATCTATTTGCGTAAGTGGGTCGTTGTTACTCTCACAGATGCTGCTAATTTTCTTGCAGGTGCTTCGACACAACCGTTAGAGTCGCCCCCACCATGGGCCCTTATTTCAGCTGGCCCTCTTCCTAACAAATACTAGTTTGCTTCGCTTAAAACTTACTAGTTTGCTTCGCTTAAAACTATTTGTAGCACAATCAATCCCAATGAAGATTGTGAAGGTTTTCTCCGCAAGAGGTATGGCTTTCGATGATCCCCTGCTGAGCATTACGGGGGGGTATTGTGATGCAATTTGTGATGATTTGTGGATGTAATGCCTTCTTTGTGGCCCCTTGTTCAGCTTAATGGGGGGTGTTGAGATTATGGTTCATCTTCAATTGAGGCCATGTGCTCGGCTCAATAAAGTCACCAATACATCAAAATAGAGGGTGATGATTTGTGGATGTAATGCCTTCTCTGTGGCCCCTCATTCAGCTTAAGGAGGGTATTGAGATTATGGTTCTTCACTTGAGGCCATGTGCTCACCCTCTATATTGATGTTTTGTTTACTTTATTGAGCCTACATATGGGTAATTAACCCACTTTATTGTATTTTTTCTATATTTGACTAGGTTGGCCTAGTCTCCCTCTTGAGGCTAGCACTCTAAACCCTAAAGAAAGTGTATAAATAAAGCACACTCATTTGTAATTCATTCACTCAAGTTATTATTTGATATAGGCCTAAGGGAAATCATCCTCTAGTGGGCTTCTCTTGATCATGTGCTTGGATATTATGGCAATCTCTCTTGTGTTCATCATTTAAGTGCTGTTTCATTTCTGTTGTATTTTTCACTTGGCTGGATCAGAGTTTATTGGATATTTCACCATAGATCCACTATCTTATGATCTTGACAGGTTCCGATTCTGATAACTTTGTCTTCTATTTCATTCTTTGGGTAAAACTGCTGATATCTGACTATGAATCCACAAGGGCATTCTTGAAGCAACCATATGGTGCTACTTCAAGATTGCATGCTCTCAAACTGAGCTTTCACAATGTGTCCATACAATTTGTATGTTGTATATGTGTTTGCATGATAATCAAGGGTCATACACTTTATTAGCTAACATCTAATCTATATATAGCTCTATACCTTATCTTCTTCTTCTTTTCTTATAATTGTGCCTTATTTTTATTTTGAGATAATCCTCGAACTCATGCTTTAAATGGACAGGATCATTTTTACTCCCTTCTCATTATAGGAATAACTGTGGTGAAAATATCCTTCATGAGTTAATTCCCGACCTGAATATTATTTGTATTTCAACCTTGCTAACTAAGGAAATGAATGGATCAATATTCCTCTCACTTTCTAAGATAACGTTTATCCTTAAAATACAGCAATTGCCTCACTACTTGAACATAGTAAATTGGATCACTACTATTTTGAGCCGATGAGGCAAATAGTGCCTTAAAGAAAATCGATTCCTTGGGGAGATTATACCTGTCATTTCCGAATTATAGTTTCCTCTCTTACATTTACTCATAGGCAAAGAAGGGAGGATTGCTACCACTCCCTTAAGCAGTATATACTTTTTTGGAGGATTGATACAAAATCAAAGTCGATAATTGCCAATATTGTAAACACTATTTTATCAAGAACTGTAATGGTATTATACATGAGCAATATCACAAAAGACCCAAATAGGAAATCAATATTATAAGAAATGCAGACTCCAGAGACTAATCTTTATCTGATGACTGCAAAGTATTAGTTAGGCCTCTCCTCCTAGACTGCCCACACTCCCTTGTAGAATGCTGGCTGCCAGGCCAAGGTACCATGATAGAATAATAACACAATTGCTAGCTCTAGGAAACTTCTGATTACAAGATTATTCAACATTATTAATTTATTACAATATCATCATCTAGTTTTCCTTTGGCTATCCCAGATGCCAGGGACATAGAACAAGAAGATCATTGCAAAATGTAGGGACAGCCTCCATCAGTTGGGAGTAACCATTGCCAGGGCTTATGGCCTCAACAAGTTGGAAGCAACCTCCATGAGGCACATGACAAAAACAAGTGGGAACAACCTCCACTATAAAGCCCAAATAAGGCCTGATGATCATGATTTATAGTCTCTGTCTCTAATTGCTACAAGGGCTTGATAAGAATGTGGTCTGCCTTTGTAATGTCCCCTTTTTTGGATTCCCCTGCTTTACAGTTGGAGGCGACCTTATGGGTTTATGTCAGTCTGGCCAAAGGGGTAAATGGAGGTTAGCAGTGGGCCTGAGCGAATTGGAGGAGGTATAAGAGGCTCAACCTAGTCCATTCACCTTATTTCATCATCGGGATCACTTTCGCACAATTCGTTCTTGGTTTCGTGGCATTCTGCCGATTCTCGTAAATTAAGGGTATTATTGAGTATAAATTAATTAAATACACTAAAGATGTTATTTGGGTCATATTGTTGGAGGGAACACCTTCATGTAATATCTTGTTGGAATCGGAATGAAAAGATCTAAAGGTTGGGATGATGAGAAAGACACTTCTGGTGTCTGGAAATGTCCTAAAAGCCAATTAATCACTTTCCGACATTAAAATGGGTTTAAAAAGGGTTATAAAGTGATTTAAATCTTTATGTGGATTTGGTCAAAGGGAGGAAAGATCTAGAAAGGGTTTGGAGAAGTATAAAGGAAGGGTAGCATTTCACCTTCCTCATTATGATTTGACATCTTATTTGGAGTGCTCTTGAGAGCCAAGTTTTCGTTGGGGTTTTGACAAAACCCTTCCACTGTCGGTTTGGTTTCGGTGGTGCAACATCCACCCTAGCTAAACAAAAGGGGGGTTCCGTCCAGGATCTCCATTGGATATTCATTTCATTGCAAGTTATCTTCAACTAAGGAGGGCAACAATCTGTTTGAAGGGACCGTGAGGGTCTCCAAAGAAGAATAGCAGCTTGATTCACATCATATACAGGTTCGTGTGGCTGTAGGAAGGCCATGATTTTGCTTGGACAGGCCATGGAACCTTGTTGTAGCAGGCCGTGGGCATACAGGAGGTTCGTGGCACTTGGAGGGAGGCCGATTTTCCTTTCTCTGCAGACCGTGGGCCATTGAAGGAGTCGTGGAGAATTGCTGGAGGTCCATGGGCATCATAGAAGAGTTGTGTGACTTCATAAAGGACCCGACCCTCTCAGAATTAAAGATCCGTGGGTTAGGGGAATCGTGGGGGCTCCTTGAGGGCCGATCCACTCACTTATTGCAGGCCGTATGCATGGGAAGGCCGCTAGAACTATTCTAAGAGGGCCGCTTCATCTATATTTCAGGATCGTAGAAGATTAGAGAGGCTGTGGGAGTTTTTATACAGAGATCGAGGGCCTTTAGAGGTACAGTGAGGGTCAATTTGCTGTGAGAGGGCAGCGTGGGGTTTTGACAACCATAGAGACAGGTCGACATCATCTTTTTGGGAGTTGGGCAGCAGTCCTTTGCAGTTGGAGGAGGTGCTTCATCCATTAGAGAATACTATGGCATTTTCCCAGGTTTTTGCTTGAGTTCTGTAGTGTCTTTCTGTTGTGTTGCAGCTGCTGTAGCAGCCAGTAGATATCTAGTATTGTTGTGTCCAGATTACATCCATAATAAAGATGACCTGATGTCTTTTCTTATTTCATGAGTACTTGGATGTATATTATATGTTTGATGAAATACTCTCATGCAAAAAAAGTTTTGATGTCAACCAAAATATCACATGAAAACACATAACATGCAAAGTGTTTGAAAAAATCACATAACCTGAAACACATCAATTGAGCACCATAACATTGATATCCCAGTACATTCCTATAGGGGATATTACGGCCTTCTTGTACATTGAATTATTTTTATGCTTAACATTGGAAACTCTATTATTTTATGGTGCACCCATTGCCTAATATGTCTAATATATGCCTACCATTTTACATTTATGTAGGTGCTAGGGCAGTTGTTATGTTTTATTGGAATAAAAACTCGTGATAATCAATTCATTAGGCTAAGTTTCTAGCAGCATGATAGCATTTCAATTTTTCAAGTCTTGAGAGCCTTCATTGGCTAGCTTTGGAAGTTTATCTTTAATCTGTAGCTGATTTTGGTTCAAGTTCTTGCAGACAAGGTTTCTGTATATCATTTTCAAGACAAGAATGTATAAATTAAGAGATATGATGGGCCTGTTTGTTGTCTTTATAACT
The DNA here is from genome assembly GCA_009831015.1 of Picea engelmannii. Taxonomy (NCBI): domain Eukaryota; kingdom Viridiplantae; phylum Streptophyta; class Pinopsida; order Pinales; family Pinaceae; genus Picea; species Picea engelmannii. The sequence goes on from ML789331.1 coordinate 153,981, forward strand.
GTCTGTGGAATATGATTGCATAGAATGAATCTAAGTTATATCCTTTCTGTCATAGTCGATATTGAACAACAAAGGTCCAATGGATGTAGGTTACATGCAAGGACTATCCAAGGCCAGATATTGATAATACAGTCAATTTTTTGGAAGCTGCTGCTTTATCTGCTTCATTCAGGAGTGCGCCACGTCCAAACAGACCATTACAGGTTGTGATAGCAGGAGCAGGTATGATTTTCAAAATTTGAAATAGTGAGCAGTTTCACATGAAAGCATGGATTCAGTATTTTCTCTTTTTTGACAACCAAAGTGATTAAATAACTTCAGTGAGTTATTTGCATTATTGGGATATCCGTTGACTACTAATAATTTGTAATAGATCTAGCCTATTTATGCCTACTAGTGGTGGTGAATATTTATTTACAATTTCTGTATTGCATCACATAATTTGCATAATTTGCTTTTTCATGTATTTTCTATTTACCTTGTGCTCACCCACAGTGATTAAGCTTTTGACGGGATACCAGATGTAATTTGCTACCCTTGATTCCATTATCCATTGCATGCACACACACGGTTATAGAATTATGGCAAATAATTGATATGATATAAGAGTGAGTGTATGTGATATGTAAGCAATTGCATGCTTAAGCTATTTGTTTATCCTTACAATTGTTGAGCATGGATTTTCGGAAGTTACTAGTGCAGAGTAATGACCTAAGTCACCAGACACGTGGACACAGAAATACGAGTATCCGACTAATAGACACAGACTCCTGAGTCACTTCTACAGGCTACAACCTACAACCTACAGGCTACTATAGGTGGGAATGCCAGTGGCAAATACAAAATAAGGTAGAACTGGATACTAGAACCATAGATGGAAGAATCCCATAGCACAAGACTGCCACTGGTCACTAGTCAATAGTCATCTGGCTCCATGTCATCATCATCAAAATCAACGTCGTCGCCACTGCTCTCTCCTCCAATCTCCGACTGCTCTACATGATTATCCAATCTAATCTATGGAACTGGATCTGTTGCTGTGGAGGATGACCCCTCAAGAGGAGTATCATCCTCAAAAGTGATCGGCTCTAGCACTGGCTCATTAAGATCCATGTTGGCCAATGCCAATGCAACACTGTCGTCCAAACCCATCTGTGAATTTTTGAACTTAGATTCAGAATGCAATGTACTTTTAAATTTCTTCAATATATGTAATGTTCCTAACTCAGCTAGTTTAGGAAACACTGCTAAACTGTCAAATCCACTGTCTGATTTGATACTCTAGGGGTTTCTAGATGCGTTTGAGCTAATGTTTTAACATGCTTGGTGATTTTCGCATGTGTGTTTCATTCAATTAATGTTTAGACAGAATACATGATGCATAAAGAATAGGGAACAATCACCATCTCATTCATATGTATTATGAGGGAAAAATAGCAGGAAATACAATAATATGCTGAAAGCAGATTAAATTGTCAGCTAGATCTCATGGATCGTCACTGGAATACAAACAACTAATATAGAATACCCATGATCAAATGATGAAGGTAGATCTGCGCATGAATGGATAGATAGTTATTCTTTTACGGGTCCCATCAGTTTCTTATGAGAGACATTTCGTTGTCCTCGGGATCCCTGGGTGAGCATCTAGAAGGTTAATGATTGGATTTTATCTTTTTCTAGCTACAAGCCTCTGGGCCTTCAACCCCTTCTTCCCATGAAATGAGGGACAACCCCTTCTTGGGTGAGTACACCTAAAAATCCCAAAACGTGAGGAGATGAAGGGATGAAGTGTGGAAAGTGACAAGTATGGTCGAGAATTGCGCAATGACTTGTCAAGAGAACTTCCCAGTAGCAATCCTATCCCTAAGGGTGACCCACTTACTAGGGCGCAATGTCAACCACCAAAGTGAAACAGGGCAAAGAGCATAATGTCCAAGCAAATGTCACATAATCAAAAGCAGTAATAGATGCAACAAACTCAAATGCCTCAAATATTGAAATGACACTCACTATAATACCTGGCTTGTACCTCGTGGAGCAAGACCCAATGTCTTCCGGAAGTGTTAAGGCTAAATTTGACACCCTAGGCTTTAGGTCGGTTGTAGATTGAGGGAATCAAACTAAGCTTAATTTAGGGGTGGATCCTAAGGTCACAACTGATATCACCCCTCTCGTTTTGGGCTGGTGCATGCCAACCACAGGGAGGCTACCCTAGGGCGTGCTGCTTGATGGATGCAAATTTACTTGCAAAACACAAATCAAACGAGCACAATATGGTTTTGGGATGAGGGTTAGATAATCTCACCCAAAACTAGCATAAAAATTAATTTTAAATGAAATTTGGTGGAAAACCCTACGCAAAGCGAACCATTAGAATGCAAAAAGACAGTAAATCAAGAAGGAAGAGTGCTTCAAAGGTGCCAAATCGACCCCCAATGAAGGATGATCTTCAAACACCTGCAATTAATTAGAAATCGAATGCAACAACAAGAATCTAGGCCAAAATCAACACATAAGACTCTTTATTCATGTCAAATCAGAGGAATGGCTCCATCACAGAGAAAAACCAAGAACCGTTACAATGATCTCCAAGAAACTGAGAATTTGAAGCTAGAATGAGAGGTAGAATAGAATGAGAGATAGAATAGAATGAGAGAGTAGTAATGCTCCTGCAATAGAGTGATCAACCTGTCAACTGTGGAAGAATGCTGCATATATAGCTGACTGCATGAAGAATTCGCCCTGATGTTTCCAAACTGGGCCAAAAGCTAGCCAATATCCCTCGCCCATGTGTCAATCTGTCCACTTGCCATGTGTCAATGCATGAAAACTTGCTAAAACTGGTTGAGCGCACTTTTCCCAAGCAATCTGGCCAAATCTGGGGGTTATCTGGAGGAGAATGGAGGTCGAATGGGTCAAAACTGGTTAGGTATGAAGAAGTTGTGGCCAAAAGGTAAGAGGGACACATCTCATGGAGAGAAATAGGGCACATGAGTGATAAAGGGGAAGGAAAAGGGAGAAAAGGAAAAAGTGGAAAGCTTAAAGCAAAAGCTAAAGCAGGAAAAGTGGAAAGCTTGGAAAGGGAAAGAGTGGAAAGCTAAAGCAAAAGCTAGAGTAGGAAAAGTGGAACGCTGGGAAAGGAAAACGATGAAAGCTAAAGGCTAAAAGCTAAAGCAAAAAGCTAAAACTTAAAGCAGAAAGTAGACAACTTGCCCAGTTTGACCTTTGACTTACTTTAGAATGCTTTACGACTTTGGAAAACTTCTTTGTTTTATCCAATTTTCATTTAGCAAGTGTTGGGCGCCTTAGTGGGCCCAGTTTTAGGAGGAAAAGGACCCAGATTTAAGCGTGTGGGCCCCACATGGGTTGCCACCTCACCCTTCCACATCATCACCTGTGCCACCTCATCACCCAAAAAGCAAAGTTGTCCAAATACCATCAAGTTTATACTCATTGGAAGCAGAATTGGTCAAGGAGTAAGAATATGTTGTCAAATAACTGATGTGAGGGGTCAGTAAGATCCTCATAGGCAAGAAGTGTCCCATAATGCTGCAAATCTCTCATACTCAAGCCTGGAACTGAAAACTCATCCTGTAATAACTCGGAAATCACTGAAACAAGCTCTGAACTCAACACCTGTAAGAAACCATCCTCTAACTGACCAGAACAGGCATCAATGTGCCTGGAAGACCTCCGAATGATGGTCCTGTGCTATCAAGAAGAACCTCTGAATGCCAGCCTGAAAGGATAGACTGGCCCTTTGACCATCCAAATCTCAAGGGTGAGATTTTGGGGTCTGTTATCGCTCAGTTTATAGTTTAGGTTAAGCAGCTGAAAGGTAAAGGTCAAACTGGCGTAACAGGAGCTTCCCCACCCACTGTCACCTCGATGGGGGGCTCTTTCTATTTAGGGTGGCTAAGCCCAAGGGAGACGTCCCTGGCAATCTGGGGTTTTGAAAGGTAAAGGCTTAAAGGACTAAGGCAAGTTTTTCCCTTTCACAGATTACCGCCAAGAAGATAGTCGAAATGAAGAAATACCACAGAAGAGGCACCTGTTTGCGAGACAAGGCAACAATAAAACTAATACATGTAGTAGTGGTTAATACTTCATAGATCAATGACTATCTGTATTTCAATGTACATGAACATGTATATTAGTAAATATTGACGAAGTCAATGTTTGCAATAATGACAATGGCAATTTTAAGTCACTTGTCAATAAATACCAAAATGATATAGCATCCAATGAAAATATTTAATCCTTAAATTAATCAAATGCATTAAATATCATTAATAGCTCATATACAAAGGTTGCTGCGTCACTATGCTAGAGATGATGTCAACTTTCTTTTAGGGCTAGTATAATAGACAAAGAGGTCAACGTTTTGCAAATAGGCCAATGAAATTTATCAATACATCAATGTCTATCATTAGATGACTAAGCCACAGTGTTTTCTATCAGCCAAAAGCTCAAAAAGGGCATGACGTCATCATTAATTTGAGGGTTAGTAGACGTTAGGGTTAGTTAGGGTTTCAAATTTGAGAGTTTTAAAAGGTTTGTTTTGGCACAACAAGCTCAACGTTGGAGAGATAGACCAGTGCCTT
>ML789331.1:167235-194918 GCA_009831015.1 Picea engelmannii
TTGCGATGAACCTGGAACTGTGGTGGTGAGGTGGGTCTTTGTCTGTGCAAGTGGACACTGCTGGTCAGGTTGTCTCTTTGTACTCCATGTCTGCAACCTGAGGGCCTCAAGACATCATCTCCTTAGTTATCTCTAGTAGTTGGGGATAACACTCCAAACACAGAGCTGTTTTATTAATAATTGTGATGACTTGATTACATGAATCAATATACAATACAGTTCAGATTGAGCTTCCTTTGTTTAAGCAACTTCAACACACCGGAATTCGACCTCTGTCCACATGGAGTTATTTGCAGCACCACATAGAACTCGGCCCCAACAGATATATTAGTCTCCAATGTTCCAGAACTCGTCCCAGTCAAGTAATAGAGCTGCCCCAACAATGAAAACGACCCCCACTTCAGAAATCTAGACCTCCAGATGAAGAAAAACAACCCAACAATGGAACAACTCACCCAATAAGAAGAAATACGTCCCCTGTTGAAGATACTCGACCTCTTATCAACCAAACTTGGTTCCTCTCCTTAGAAATTTGCCTAGCTAACAATAAATTGCCTCTTCAACCAAAACTCAACCCAATAGAGAGAAACTCGACCCCCAAATGAGAAGATACAACCCAATGATGAAAAACTCGGTCTCCTCAAGCCAAACGTCCTCTGCAAACAAAATCTCTGCTACCACAAAATGAAACTCAGCCATATATGAAGAAACTCAGCCACCGGAGAATAAACTCCGCTACCAATGAAACACAATGAAGAAATCTGGATGATCTCTTCCCTTAGACTAGCTAGGATGGATGGTCTCACCACCGAAACGAATCTCAAACCTCTCTAGAGTTTTTCGTCCCAAGAGCCAAAGCCACAAGAGCTGTCTCAATTCAATTTTAGGAAATAACAAGTGAATAATGAGAGAGGGCGCCCTCATTCCCTTTTTATTCTTCCGTTGGCCCTTTTTCAACACTTTTACCCTTTTAATAAGTTAAAGTGACTTTTCATTAACTCAATAGTCACTTAGGTGCCTTTTTATTAATTACTCAATGTCACTTTTTTTTAAAAGTTACTTTTCTGCCTTATGACATTAAATAATTAATTAATTCCCTTTTTCCACTGACTATAGCCTACGGGAGTCACTTAGGCTACTCTGTCAATCTCTTGGAGATATCATTTGGAAAGGGACATTACAAAGAGAGACACCAGCAATGATACCTCCGTGTGTGATGATAACTCCATTGAAAAAGCGGGGCCTATGCAAATCGAGGTTGTATGTGACAGTTGAGGAAGCAATCGTCCACACCCAATGAAATAAGGAATTTTTAAGGATTATGTCCTAAGGATAACCTTTTAACATTGATTACATGTTCTTTCATTACAATGCCAAAGGAGAAAGTATAAATTTGTAACAAAATTGGGTTAGCATCTTCTCCCTCCATGCTGAACATGGATTTCACCTGAGGTTGTAGGTTTAGAGTAATGACAATGAATGAAGTAAACCATAGGTATCTCACTTTTGTGTATTTAGTTTTCCTGTTTATATTCATGTCCTTGGCAAGAAGAGAAGTAAGATTTAACTTTGAACACTTGAGTATGAAGGGCATTTTTGTTGGGTATAGTGAAACATTTAGTGCTTATCGAATTTACATTCCAGCGTAGTGGAATGTAGTTGTAAGGATGTAAAGTTTGATGAGGTTGGATGGTCCTCAAGTTCCTAGGAGCCTCCTGTTGACCACCTATTTAACTAGGGGGTCAACTCCATGTACCATGAACATATGCACCATCAGAGGTTACCAAGTCAGAGACTTACTGGTTCTACAAGACAATTTTGGCCTTCAACACTTATTTTTGTAATGGAATTTCTGCTCCCCTGCGTGGGATAATAATGTAATGGGTCTGCATAGATCATAGTTAAGTCAGTTGTCTTAGGAATTCATCATTAGAGGAGTCCCTTTCACTGAGTGTTTTTTTTGCTCAGGTTATTAATTTGGCCTAACCAGCCTTATTAATTTCCCTTGAGTTTTTCACTCCCACAAATAATTCCTCCAAAGTGGTGAAAGGTGTTCTAATGGTCTAGCCCTCTGGTAGCTAGTGTCTAGGAATGTTGTAAATGACCATGTAAGACATCTCCTGAAGTTTTGCGGAATTCCGTTGTGTCTAGATAGTTTTTTTTTTTAAATTTATTAAAATTGCCTAAGTTGGGTAATTTAATTAAATTTTGATGAAAAATGTAAAAACTAGGTCCTTGGGTTTTTGATAGGGGTATTTGTGCTCAAAAGAAATGGAATGAGACCCCTTACACCCTTGGACCAAGTTTTAGCTCAATTGGACAAGTTTTGCTAGGTGTTTGTCCACGAGGAGTCGTAGTCAGTCCAAAACAACAATTTAATTGTTAGTCTTAACATAGTCAAAATGTTAAATTTTGTAATTTTGAGTTAAATGGTTAGAGAGAAAGTGGGATAACTTACCCAAACCCATTCCTAACCTACCCAAACCCATTTCCTAACCTTTTTACACCCCCTCACTTAGCATTCACATCTTTTCACTTGTTCTCCTAGGGGATTTGTGCCCCCCTTGATGAGTATGTGGTTCCAATTCAAAAATTAAAGTGGGAAAACCCCCCTAATCCTAAGTGCACCCTCCTAGTCTCTTAATTAGATGATTGGGTGAGCTAAAAGGGTTTTCCTTTCCCCCCTCACTCATCCCTCACACCCCTCACCTCTCCAAAACCCTAAAAGTGTGCCCCCCTTGAGATTGACGGTTTTGCTATGAGAGTGACACTTGGAGCTCATCCAAGAGGGGTCACTCTTGCCTCCTAGGTATAAACAAAGACCCTCTCACCCTCATTTCATATCTATTCTCAGTGTATTGTTACTATACCCAAATCTCTCCCACTCTTCTCTCTCTCCCATATTGCTCTCTCTTTTCTAAAGCTTGTAGCAAGTATTTACTCAAGTAGCAAGTGTTTTGGTGAGGTTTTAAATCAGATTTGTTGGCTGTTTTGGACAACAAGTTTTCAGTCCAAAACAATGGGTAAAATTCAGATCTGAAGGTACCTCTCATTCAGTGCCAGTTGGACAGCTCAGGGCAGATTTCAGACAGCTAGTTGACAGAGTTTGTGGACAGTTGTGGGCACTTTTGTTGGGCTGATTTTTGACACTTGTGGACAACCTCTTTTCACACCTGCGTGGACATGAGTGAGGCTGTAGAGTACGACCTCTTTTCACACCTACTGATTAGGAGTGAGGTCGGGGTTTCGTTTGCCTCTTTTCACACCTGTGTTGACAGGAGTGAAGCAATGTTCCTTTGCATTTAGAGCATCAGAGTGAACGCAGTGTGACAAACATGTCAGTATCCCAGATGCGTGTGGAGGACAGGCTCGTCGGGGCTAGCAATTGGTTGCCTTGGAAGGCGAGGATGGTCTTTGTCTTAGAAGACCTCGAGGTATGGGACATAGTCGAGGCAACTGTTCCTCCCATTCCTGTCACTGCTCCCGTCTTGGTGGCAGAGTTTAGGAGGAGGAACAACAAGGCAAAGAGGATCATTTGTGATGCTGTGAGAGATCACATTATTCCTCACTTGACCGGGAAGACTTGTGCATACGAGATGTGGGCATCTCTATGCAAGTTGTACGAGATCTCTAATGAGAACTGGAAGTTGGTTCTTCATGATCGACTGAGGAGCATTCGCATGCCCAAGGATGAGTCGGTTACTTCATTCCTTGGTAGATACACTCAGATTAGAGGCGAGCTTGGAGCTGTCAGAGAGGTGGTGGACCCTAACTCTTTGGTGAGGCAAGCTATGAATAACTTCACCAAACCGTGGGGTCCATTTGTCCGTGGCATTGTTTCCAGGGAGGTCATGCCTACATGGGAGAGGATGTGGGATGACTTCGTCCAGGAGGAGATTAGGCTTGTAGCCGAGGCTTCTGGACAACAACAGTAGCAGTCAGTTCCGGGTGTTGAGGACCTTTCTCTTTGGACAAAGGGCAAGAAAAAGACCGGCCGTGGAGGTCAGCAGGGTCCCAAGTTTGGGGCCCCACCACAGGGAGGAGAGAGCAACAACAACAGTGGGCAGAAGAGAGACATGAGCACAGTGAGATGCTTTGCTTGTGGAGAGATGGGTCACTATGCAGGACAGTGTCCCAAGAAGAAGAAGAAGCAACAGGATGTGTCATCAGCGACAACAGAGGAGATAGAGTTCAATGATCAGTTTGCGAGAGAGTGTGCATTCGTGACTACCTTGTCTGCTATTACACCATCTAGCACTAGATGGGGAGACTGAGTTGATGAGGACCGACTGACTCACAACAATGATTTAGAGGGAGAGCAGACTCAGTGTCCCTGGACATCTTCAGAGTGGGTGACTGGTCCACCCAGTATAGCTAGAGTTTTAGAGCAGCCGAGCAGACAGAGAGTTGGTGCTACAACTTCAGTGCATCAGAGGTTGATGAGGAGGAGCAACAGGGCACCACGGAGGCTTGAGCCTCACATAGCTTTTGAGATGGGCAGATCAGGTTCTAGATCCACTTCAGGTGGAGGTTACTTGGCGAGAGGCCAAGTTGATGACTCTTGGTGAGATACCAAGAGGGGGAGACTCTTGGTGAGATGCCAAGAGAGTGACTCTTGGTGAGATGCCAAGAGTAGGAGGAAATCCTTGGTGGGAGACCAAGGTGGACATCTTTGGTGTGATGCCGAGATCTAGGTGATCTTGGATAGATGGAGAGTCAATTCCATTTATAGATCACACAGATTGAGAAGATATGTGACAGAGTCCACTTTCAGTGATTAGGATACAACCATACTCACCGAGCATATGCCAGGAGGCAACCATGTCAGCTGCAGGGACGAGATTGGTGGTGACGAGCACTTTCCTCGGTAAGAGGGAGTGTTGGGATTTGGGTACCTTGGAAAGTGGTCCCCATGTCCTTATGAGTCTCTAAGCACAAAGGGTGAAGACTATTACCCTTGTACTTTACTTTATGATTCTAATTTCACTTTGACTTAGGAGATTTAAGTCAAAAGTGAAATATGTCACTTAAGTATTAAAGTGACAATTAATTCACAATGTGGGTGAATTAATAGACATAAAACAACTAAGGAAAGTGGGTTTCCTTAGTGAGATTTTTGGATGAGATCTCACCCATTGATTAGACTTGGCTAGATTGGATCTAGGCCATTGATCTATTAAGGCTTGGCCAAAGGAGGCTAAAGTGAGGGTTTAGTGCATTTGGAGATTCATTCTTCACTTGTGAGTTTTGGAGAAGAGGAGGGGCGCATTTCTCAAGGAGAGGAGGGTGCACTTGTATGAGAGCTTGAGGAGGAAGCTCTTGTTGGGTTGAGCTTGCATGGAGAGGTTATCCATGGAGGTTTAGCCATCATTTCCTTGGAGGGCGCATGCTACATAGAGAGGAGTGCATTTTCTAGAGAAGGCGTGCATTCTGAGGAGGGGGAGGCTTCATTCATTGTTTTGTTCACTTGAGGAGGAGGAGGAGCAAGAGGATGAGGTCAGTTGCATTGGGAGAGGAGAGCTAGGGCGCATGCTTCCATGGAGAGAGGCATCCAGCTTAGGCTTCAGTTATTTGATGGTGATCACATTTGCTAGGAGGAGGGCGCACCAGTGGAGTGGATGCACAACTACTTGGTAGCAGATTCACTTGGAGGAAGCCAGTTCTGATAGTTTCAGTGGAGAGGCAGCATAGGAGAGCACATTCCTGTGGAGGGATTTCTTCATTGGGTCAAAGAGGAAGGAGAGCACTTCACTTCAGTGTAGAGAGCAACAAAGGGAGAGGGCGCACCTGAGTTTGGGTACATCTCTCTTTGGAACTTGTGGCAAGGCTTGTGAGGAGCTTGCTATGTATACAGGTTCTTTTGTATTGTATTACTTGTTGTATCTCATGCTTTGATCATCATTATATAGACATATATCCCAAACTGGTTTTCCTCGGGGGGGTTTATCTAGGGTCATGTTGACCAAAAATACCCGTGTCAAATTTATGCATGCTTAGAAGTGTAGATCAACATTTTAAAGTTAAAAGATCTAGAGGTAGTGTTATGTGTTTTAAGTTATATTGCATGTGCTAACATTGAGTAAAGAAAACACTTGCAAGGGCACCTTAAAAGAGCACTTAACCATCAAAATATTGAGCAGAAAGTTGGGTGACTATTTGCTGTCCTAAAACAGCAAGAGAAGACAACCACACAGTTGAAACTTAGAGCCATACTAAGGTCAAAGACAGACCTTAGGTGGCAACCTCATAGGACCTCAGAAAATCTACACTTGGCACAACAAAGGAAGGCTTGCCTCCACCTTGTGCCATTGTTTGAGGTTTGTTTAACTTAGTTTTATTTACAAGCATTTTACTTTATCTTGTTTTCCTACTCCTTGGAGTGTGCTTGGCTTTGCCAACCCCCAAAATCGCAAGGCTAGATTAATTGTGATTGCTTTCATGTTGCATGCTCATAATGGTATAATCTAAAGTGATCATATGCTAGTTTAGGCCCATGGAGGCATTTTGATTTATTTTGCTTACATTGCTCATAATTGCTATCTACTTTCATTCAAGCACACTTTCATTTTGCAAGTTGAAGTACTATGGATCAATGAATTTAATCTTTATGTGCTTTTCCTTTATCTCTTGCAACCTTGCATGATATTATGGTTTAAGGTGAACAGTGTAATTGTGGGTGTTTCCGCCAGGGAGACCTCCCGAAAGAGTCCTTAGGCATACCATTGAGTTGTGGTTGCCCAAGATCAGTGAGTGGATGGGTAAACCTCAAGGAACAACATATCCCTTGATGATCGATCTTTATCTGGGATGTCAACAGATGAGGGCAAGGGAGCAGGATAGTCACAAGTGTGCTTCCAAACCTCATTATGATCCCTTGGTCATACCCTTGGGGTTGACCAACGCACTAGCCACTGTCCAGTTTTATAGGCAGTGGCAGAGGCATCTATTGTTGTTATTTGATGCCCTCATTATATACAACAGGACATGGGAGTTTCACCTGAATTAGTTGGATGAGACATGTGGCATTATGGCCATGTCAAAGGCCTTTCATTTGGACTATATGATCAATACGCATAGTGCAGAGGAGGAGATCCAGACTCTGTTGGATCGGTTCACGGAGATTTCAGTAGGCATTGGGAGTGGTGGACTTCCAATTTGGTGGTGGGATCTTGGCATTCATTTGAGTGATAGACTGCTTCAGATGATGAGAGTGATTGACAAGGTCATGTTAGTGATTGGTCCGCATCATTGTGGGGATGTTGTGAGAGGAGTTGTTGAGCCTTGTTCTATATGGAAAGGTAGATTTTCCCTCACAATACCTAGGATCGAGTCTATCCGTGGATTGGTAGGCTTCGGCATCGCCAAGATGTCTTGGCAAGACATGATCCAAGATAGCGAGTTTAGTCCTTTTAGGGTTTTTAGCTTGGGGGTCCAGGAGAGGAGAGGGCAGTCTTAGCATGGTGGTCAGACAATTATGATCAAAGGGGTGTAGCGTTGGTACGATGATTCCTCTCAAAGATTAGTTTGGGACCTTGGGACTGTAGTGCTTGATAGTTCGACAACTGATACATATAAGATGGTCAGTTGTTGCTTTCCGGAGTTTACTCTTGGGATGCTTAGGTTTGGTTGCTTGGAGGAGTGGTCCTTTGAGGAGTTGACCAAGTTTGTGCAGATTGCCTGGCTTAGCAGAGGCAGACAAGGGGATTCTGGTGTTAGCACTAGACAGATCAGGGCTATGAGTAGAGGGTGTTTCACATCATATAGGTTAGTTTGGGACCCTGGTGACTTTACCACTTATAGGCCAGTCCGAGAGAGGTTTGCATGGAAGGAATTGGCGGACGATGTGTTAAGAGATTTTTCGGACGATGCCTGGATGATTGCAGTGGGTTGGGGGTGTTGGAGTATTAGGGATTTCCCCTTTGATACTCGGAGATTAGGTGTCGTTGATGCCTTATCAGGTTGTGACCACATAAACTTCTCTGGGATGTTTGATTTTAGAGTTGGTTTGGTTGACTTCACTGAGATACATTGGCGGGATATGATCCTCGATAGTGGGGACGATTCTTAGAAGCATTACAACTTGTGGATGTAGGAGTGGAGCATGCATTCTAGGCAGGAGGATCAGATATTTATGATCATAGTGGCGCAATGTCAACATGATGGATCCTCTTTGGTGATAGCATGGGACTCTGGGATATTATGTGTTGGCAGTTTGGTAGCTGGTACAGATGGGAGAGCCAGCTATTACTTTTAGGAGGCCCCTTCTGTTAGTACATTGCAGGGCAGTATTGTGGGCGATAGGTGCTCCACATCTTTCAGATTGGTTTGGGACCCAGGGATCATTATTAGTTTCAGTTTGGTTCAGTTTGTTGTTCCTATGGGTGTGATGGCATTGCTTGAGGACAAACAATCTTTGGGAAGGGGGGATTTCCATGTCCCCATTTTTGGGTTCCCCTGTTTTGCAGTTGGAGATGGCTTCCAAGGCTTGTCAATGAAGAAAAAGGGAGTCAGGGGGTTTATTTGATGTCACCTAGCTAGAAGATGTATGTTTCTAAAGTTACATTTAATTAAAAGATAATAAAGTAACTTTAATATTAATAGTTGCTAAACATTAGTAAGGTGACTTTAATCTTTAAGTGAAAATTAAAAAGGGGGAATAAGGGTCATGTTTGATTTAGTCAAAAGGGGAAAGTTCTAGAAGGGCATGGAGGAAGAATAAAAGGAGAGGTAGCGCTTCACTTTGGCATTACGTTTTGGATTGATCTCTTTGGAGTGCTCTAGGAGCCAAGGTTTTCGTTAGGGTTTTGGGCAAAACCGTTCCGTTTGAGTTTAGTTTCAGTGGTGCAATATCCACCCTAGCTAGACAAGGAGGAAGATCCATCCGGGGCCTTCATTGGAGCTTAATCTTGAGGGGGCCAATATCATCTTTTTGCAGTGTGGAGGAGGACATGTCATCACTTGTGGTAGCCGTGGCATTCTTCAGGTTTTTGGCTTGAGTTTGGGTGAGTTTTCATTGATTGTATTGCAGCTGCCATAGCATCCATTGGAGACTCATTATTGTTGTGTTTTTGGGTTCCATTCATAATAAAGATTTACCCATATTGTCTCTCTATTCCACGTGTACTTGATTTGCATACAATATGTTTGACGAAAGTATTTTGTGAGAATGAATGCAAACTGTTTGTAAAAATTTGTCAACCAGTTTAGAGCATAAAGAACACTTTTTGCACAGCAAAAAACATAATCTCCCAGCCTAGCTATTTGGGGATATTACATTCTTCATTCTTCTTCAGTTTGTTGAGCATTCACCTTGAACAGTTGGCTCTCGTTGGAGAGAGGGTGCACTTGTATGGGAGAGTCTCATGAGGCCGTTTTGCCTTGTAGCCCCTTTTCATCTATTTTTGACACATGGACAAGTAAGGTGCATTTACTTGGAGATGCTTGGCTAGGAGGGCTCACAAGTTGCCTTAAAATATGTGGAGTGGGTGAGTTGGCACTTGTGGGTGCATAAAAATATGCGGAGTAGGTGAGTTGGCAGTTGTAGGCATGTGCCTACCTACTTGGCACTTGTAGTGTATGCCACTTATGGTCCCATTCTCCATTTGTGGACCTACTCTAGGTTAGGGCTTTACCTTACATGTAACTCACTCCTTTGCTTTATAAAAGGATGGAGGGTCACATCTCTTCATTATTATTAACAAGAAGATAGAGGAGAAAGCATGAGAGAATGCAATTTATTGTTGTGTAATTCTTCACTTGGGTTGATTTAGCTTTTGGAGAATGAAGAGAAGCTAGGGTTTGCTAGTGATTAGCATGTGGTGCCCTAGTTGTGTTTGCTATGCCTGGGATAAGCTGTAAGGGCTTTACATTTCCAGCTTGGGATGAGCTGAATTGTTGTGATGTAAATCTTTGCTTGGGATGAGGTTCCCTAGTTGTGTTTACTATGCTTGGGATAAGCTGTAAGGGCTTTACATTTCCAGCTTGGGATGAGCTGAGTTGTTATGATGTAAAGCTTTGCTTGGGATGAATTGAAAGGGTTTTGCATTTCTATCTTTGGATGACTTGATTTGTTGTAATATAATCATCTTTCATGTGAAATAGAAAAAAATGTGTTTGCTGTCCCAAATTGTGTCGCAGATCTGTTTTGAGAGATCTGATTTTTGGGTGAATTTGCTGCTGATTTAACGAAGAGCCAGGTTGATGCTGAACTGATTTAACATGCTTACTTTGTATTTTCAGATCTGATTTTGTTGCTGGTTTAGCTACTATTTGCTAATGTATTTTTCAGATCTGATTTGAGTGTTAGATCTTTTCGTAAAGGCCGCTGAAATGATCTAACAATTGTGTATTTGCAGTGTTTACTCTTTGTATGTTGCCTATGATGCTTTGTTTTTGCAGATTTATAAATTTGAATAGGGTTTCTGGAGAAATCAAATTCAGCTTAGTGCTGAAATATTTTTGGGTGCAGAGCCATGTCCTTATCTGAGGGCTGAATTTTGTCATGGCTAAATGGTCCTCTAATTTCAAAAATAGTGGCGCACTTTAACGTGGAGAACTGTCAAACTCAACAAACATGCACACACACCCTAGGGCTCTACACCTGTTGAGGTTTGAACTTGGGTCGTTTGTGTGGCAACACCCCATCTCAACCACTAGACCACAGACCAAAGGATGCGGACCTACCTTTATGTACTTCTTGCACTGGATACAACATTTACATTCAATCTAATACTAACAAAACCTTATCATATCACTTAATATATTTGCCTAATCCCTTTTAAGTTTTAACTATTATGATTTGTCAGCGTAAATTTTCTTTTTCATATATTGTTTCGTATGAGTTTGCTTTATTGATACCAAACATATCTTGTTGATTACCTAGATCATTGTATCAAATATTTTGACTATGTTTAGTAGAGATAGCATGTCTCATTTTCTCTAAAGATCTTGATAATTACAATTTCTCATGTGTTGCTTCTCATAGGTTTGGCTGGCTTGTCAACAGCAAAATATCTAGCTGATTCTGGTCACAAACCTATATTATTGGAAGCAAGAGATGTTCTTGGTGGAAAGGTGATGATGCACTCTATGGTTGCTTGCTTATTTTTTTACATTATGAGCAATATTTGTTTATCGTGTATTGTGACACTGATATCTGCATCGTCACTGCAAGAATCATCATATACTCAGGGAGTTGTCAAATATTTAGTCTACAAGTTTAAAATAAAAAATGTTGTCATTGTTTCTTTATTGAATTTGTCTTTCCTCGGGATGATTTGTTTCGCTTGTAACTTTAGTGTCATGGGCATGCATGCCCTTGACTTCTCCAGAAAACACTATTGCATGCACCAATGTCCATTGGTCTTTTTTAATCCCACTTTTGTGAATGAATGCTGCATGTGTAATGGCATCAAACTTTGTCAAGGTCATAATTTCCAGGGCTCTATGCTCACTGGGGTTTGAAACTAGGTCATCATCATGGTGACATCCCTTGTCAATCACTAAACCACAGCCCAATGGACTCATCCATTGGTCCTGCTTCTTTCACCATCTTCATCTTCTCAATGCATTTCATAGCTTCTCTTATCGTGTCCTCATCCTCTACTAATGTCAAGGTGTTGTTAGCAAAGTGCCCATTCATAAGATGATGTCCATTTTCAGTTGGAAATAAGATACCACTTAATTTTCCTTGACCATCTTTTGAGATATCTAGGTACACTCTTGTGCGTTAATCAAGAGTATCTAAATCACATGACATTGGGACATAAAGAAACGAAAATAGAGTGTCCAACACGGGGCACATAGCCCTTGGAAATGCGACATGGGAGGACACGACGTTATATATATATATATATATATATATATATATATATATATATATATATATTACAATTACAAAACATAAAATATAGACATAAATATAGACTTCAACTTGAATGTACATCAAATACTAAATGAATGAACTCTTATTTTAAGAGTAGATCTTCATATTCAACCATACATTATTAGTAAAATAGTAAATAGGACCAAGCAACAAACTATTAACCAAAGCTTTTTTTATAGAGCAGTGTGATAACAATCCATGTGAATGACTCTAAATTACAAAGCACAAAGGGGACAGACAATGAATCACTTCTTCTGCACTTAATTACCTCAATCTCCCAGGAAGTATGTAATAGCTGACATGAAAGATAGAGACAATTGTTTTACCAATAACTTTTAATTGTAGCATTGAAATATACAAATCTGGTTTACACAATGAAAGAGGAAGATGAGAGATACATTTCCTTATGATCAAATTTGATCTCTGTACTAGGGCTCCAACATTTTACTTTGGGACATGCTTCCCTAGAGTGTCTGGTATGCATTTGGCACGTGTCCTGAAATAGGGCATGTGCCAAAGGTGTGTCATACATGTTAGGGTAGTGTGTCATACATGTCATGTCTGACAAGTTGACACGCTACACATGGGCCTACCCTAGCATGTCCTATATCTCATAAGAGTATGTATAAACCAAGAGAGCCAACATGACACGTGCCAAATGGTTGTACTTATCAGTTGTTTGTGTTAGAATGTTCTCAACTTGGGGTTGAGCATTCTAGGTTTGTTCAATGAGGCAAATTGCTTTGTCCATTTATTTTTGCATAGATGCAAAAGTTCTTGTTATCAACCGATTTAGTGGTCTTGACAAGGTCATCTTGAGGTGCTAAGGTGGTACCACACAGGATAAGTGCCCACTGTCGCCTCAGCACGAATCCCCACTCTTTAAGCCAAACTCCTACTAAAGGCTATGGGAGGATTCCCTAATCTAAACATAAACAATTTCACCCAGATAAGTAGACCAGTGCCTAAGTGTAATGTCTATGATGAAGGTAGGAGTTAATCATGTAATTACTGTTCTGAAATGGTAAAACAAACTGTGGAAAAAATGTAGACCAGCAACTAGAAAGACACTCAAACTAAGGGAAATGATTATTGAAAGAGCACGAAGTTGAGTGTTAGATGCCCTTTGCCAAATTGGAGGTGAATACCTTGATTTGAACCTTGGTGAATGACTGTAAATGGATCGCAGTATCACTGTCCTGCACTTTCAGACCTGCAAAAATGATAAAAAATGCAGAAAACCAGCAAGCCAAAGGTGCCTTAATGACCACCCACAAGTATAAAATTACACTAGATCAAGAGATCTAAGGGTGGGGAAGCTGGGGCAACTAGTTGTTTATGAATAAAACAGCCTAGCACTAAATATTTGCAAGTAATACTAAATATTTGGAAATCGGGAAATGACTCAAAACAGGGATCGAATCCCCCTAGGGTCAAAACCCAACTGATTTTTATTGCTGATTATTGAATTTCCAGCAAGCTGGAAACTGCAAATCACTTCGAATAGCGATGAAAATTCAACCAGAAGTGAAAACGGAAAGGGTTTATGAAATAGTACCTTGTTTGGCTGAACCCTTGAGTGAGGGTTTCACTTACCAAGTTACCACTGAAAAGATGTTGCTGTAAATGCAATTGCAGATCTGCAAAACCCTTAGATAGCCCGTTGAAATCGTTTTGGATCCGCTTTCCTGCACAACACAAGAAATCCGTACCTTCCTTGGGCTGAATAGATGATTTTCTAGCAAAAACCCAAGCAAGAAGCTAGCTAAAATATAGATTTAGAGCTCAAGCTAGTAAAATATTTTTGGTTTTTGTATTTTATGATTTTTATGTTTTTATTTTTTATAAAATGGACAATAAAGGAGATTAAATGATTTTTTAAAAAAATGATTGGTTGCTGTAGTGAGGCTCATCTTGGCCTTACTATTACCTTCCAGAGTACTCTCACAACCCTCTCTTTGTCAGTTGTCAATTTTGGACGAGATAATGAGATTGGAGTCAAGGAGACTATCGTACCCAATCTAGTCTAGAATAGTAATACAAGCTTCCAAGCTCCACCAGGAAAGGTTTCTATTATAGAGAACTTAGAAGTCTCCAACTGCTGGGTAAACTATGGCACCAAGTAGAATGTTACCCTTGCTGAAGGGGATACCCGATAAGGATTTGTCCAACAATTGGGTTTGATTAACACCCAATACCGACAAAATACAAGACAAATTTTAGCGACTTGACCTCTCCTTCCACGTGACTGTGTATCCCCTCAATGGATTAACCCAGTGGCCTTGCAGTAACCCAAAATTACCTGTGTCTATTCTATGAAGCACAATTCAAATGAACCAAGAAGAAAAAGCATGGAAGAATCTACCCACAATGTGTACTGCAAAATAAAGTTCTTATTATGGCATAATGATATCACAGTGCAATAACACCTAATTGAGTAGAGGGTTTATCCTTTTATAGATTCTCTTTTTAACGGCTAGTTTTCTTCTCTTCTCAAGATAATAATTTCTTGACTTGTCATCCACAACCCGGAGACTAAGCCAATTACAAAAACAATTTTTTAAACATTAAGGATTGCCCACAAGGGGTTCAATTTGACCAAGGACGCTCAACGACTAGCTCAATAAATCTCCACGGCTAGCTTGGGAAAACCGATTTGGTTGAGAGAAGGGCTGATTTGGTTGGCTTGTCCATCGATTATCTTGACTTGTCCAATGTTCCTTTAGACTTTGACCAAACGACTTGTTGATGTTACGGTAGCTGTGGGAGATATTAACCTCTACGTGTAACCTTTGACGAGACTAGAATATTCCCGGAAGCAAGAGAAATCCTAAATAGTTGGCTAATAACCCTAGAAGACAAGTCATCTCAAGAGAATAATTTATTTTAAATTATTAGCCTCCAAGAGAAGAGGTTGGCCCAGTTAAGTGACTTGGAGGACTATAAATAGAGGGCGCTTGAGCTCATTTGTACTCACTCACTCTCACAACTGCATAAGGACTAGAGGTGCGCATGACTGGAGGAGAGCTGTAGCTGCTACAGTGGTGACTTGGTCTTTGGTTATGGTTTGGACTTTCTGCTTGGTACGCTAGATTTGGAGAGGTACGCTACCTTGGTTGGCTATTGGTTCTAGTGATTGCTTCCAGAATGATTCTGTTTGTCAAGGTGTAATGCCCCCCACCTCTTGATAAGAGGATTACAGAGACTTAGTAGTCTAGATGTCCCCACTAGACTATAGTCTCATTAGAAATGGGGACTAAGAGGCTCCAAAGTGTTCACTTAAGCATAATGTTATAATTTAAAAGTGACTTTGGGAAAAAGGCCACATGAAGAAAATAAAGGAGATAACCTTAGAAGGTGGTCAATTAACTCAAGTGAGAATTAGATCAGGGGTATAAAGGAAAAAGGAGGGCACCTCACTCCTTATTCTTGTCATTTTAACTTTTGCATCTTGAGCTCTTGAGCTAAGGACGTTTTTAGGGTTTTGGGAGAACAAACCCTAGAGATCAGCTCGGTGGTGAAAGATTCCACCTTTCCTGGTCCAAGCTTGGTCATGGAGGTGGAAGATCCCTTCCTCACCATTCTACTCAGTCACAGGATGGGGTCAAGACTCAATGGGCATAGGGCTCATGACATACTAGGGGTCATAGTGTCTCATTCATGGGTGCCTTTGTAGAGGGTGTGTGGTACCTTCGTTTGCAATGCACTTTTTCCAAGCCCATCAATTTCCTTTTATCTTTCTTTCTTTATATTTTCTTTCATAATAGCATAAGGAGAGATTGAAGGTCACTGCCTTGGCGTAGTGACCATGTGGTTGCAATGTCACCCACAAACACCTAATGGAAATGAGAAGGCTGGCTCGTGATGAGACCCCCTTTCTCTCAGCCATGCAACTGAGAGTGAAATATTCTAAGTTGTAAAAGTGGGAAAAACCCTCTAGTTTTGGTGTTGGACTTTCGTCAAACACTTGGCATACTGCTGTAAATGACTGCTGAAGATGAAAGGTTAATGGACAACGGTCCGTGTCTTGTTTTGTTGGCTGATTTATTAGTTTTCTAACCCCTTATACCTCCCCAATGAAGTGTCAAGTGCATTATTTTGATATTGAACAAAACCCATAAAAATATTGATAAACATTCACATTTAAATGACAAATCTGCTAAACTCTGGCTGTATTTTATTGAATAATATTAATGCTGTACCAATAACAATCAGAATGAGGTCGAAGTACCTCTCAAAGATAAGTAGAATGCCTGCTATAGAAGCTGGGAACCTCCCTTAATACACAACCAAGAGGAAAATGCACAAAACTGTCCACACAAATTGTCAAAGGAGGGCGACTCATGTGATCAATGCTCTGCTGTTCGATTTGGATGAAATGGCAGCCTCCAACTCGGTGATAGACCTCTCCTCCTGCACGGGACAACCAACAAATGGGGAAGTCGACCAACAGCTACCACACATTTACCTCCCACGCAGCACAAGAAGAGGACGCGGCCTCTTGGAAGGAGAAACACGGCCCAGCCTAGTGAACACGCAGCTCCACAATGGCTGACCAGCAGGGTCCACAACTGAAGGTCACGCCCAACAAAGAAGCATCATCTTGGAGGATGGAAAACTCAGCTCCAGCAGACCATACGCAACAAAGTGATAGAGGGTGCGTCCAGCTCAAGAAAAACGCCCCCAACTCTCCACTCGTGCCAAGGAGAAAATACCCTCTCTTCCCGAATCTGCAAATGCAATGCTTCACTCAATGAAGATCTTCGAATCACAATGCCAACACCTGCAAATGAGGACCCTGAATGGATTCTCCAATCTCTCGGCTAGGACAGATGGTTTCACTGCCGAATCCGAGTGCCGAAATGGGTTTCCAGCTGAAACCCTCGTTTGCTCACCGAGCTCTTCTCCCAAAACTCAATTTCTGAAATGGATAGTCAATAATCCTTTTCCACCCTCAACCGTCCTTTTATTCTTTCACTTTTCTTTTTCTCCATTAAAATATTCATTTAATTAATAATTGGAGAGAAATACCCTCAAAGAGGGGTTTAATATTAATAAACTCACTTTTCCTAAGTTTTCACTTTATAATTCGAAAGTGACTTTACCAATATCATTTCCCTAACTCATCCGTCTAATGGTTTACGGGAAACTGTGTAAACCACCACGATATTCTGACTGCCTAGAGAGAATGGGACATTACAGAGAGCCATTGCCCTGGTTTGGTGATCAGATAATGACAATGTCATACCACTAGATATCCATGGACATGATAGGTCGGCTCGTGATGAGAGCTCCTATCCTTCAACTAACCTTTTAAGCATTTTATTATATTGTGGGTCCCCTTTATTCAAAGATAAGCGTTTCATTGCTTTCTTGGGTGATCCCTGGGCGAAGCATCTGGAAGGTTTATATAAGACTTTTATCTTTTACCCAACACCAACTCCTCTGGGCCTTTAGCCCCTTCTTCCCATAGAATGAGGGACAACCCCTTCTTTGATCAATACACCCTAAAATCCCAAGAGATAAAGAAATGGAGGGGAATAATGATGGAAAATGGTAAGTATGGTTGGGAACATTACGATGGCTCATTAAGGGAGTTCCCAGTAGCAATCCCATTCCCAAAGAAGACCACTCACCAGGGCACAATGTCAACCACCAAGGTGAAGCAGGGCAAAAGGCATAATGTCCAAGCACATATCATGAAATCTAGAGCAATCCAAGATACAACATAATCAAATGGCTTAGATATTGAAATGATGCTCACCATAATACTGACTTGTACCTCATGGAGCAAGGCCCACTGCCTGTTGGTCCTAAGGTCTGCACCTGACTGCTAAAGAGCAAAGCTAGGCCACCTATCAGTTTAGAATGATTGTTTCTTTTAATTTTTGTTGGTTGGTCAGAGGGTTATTCTATCAAGACAAAAGCAAGGTTGGGTTGGAAAAATGATATGGATGAGGGTCCTCCTTGGCTGGTGGCACACTAATGACAGACCGGTGAAATAATATAAAACAAAGGGAAACAACAAACTACTCAATGAATAATCTGCTGCAAGAAGTTCAATACTTAAAATATCATTTCAAGACATTAAACGTGTATCAAGACACAATTACTCCTTCAGCTTGCGATAAAAGCAAATCTTCACCAAGCATTAGCTGTTTTCACAGGTTGCATATCAATAAAGATAAGTTACACAATAGCTGAAAGGAAATGACATGTACTTTGCACAAATAAAAAACTGCAATCAAGACAAGATAAAAAAAACACATGAAGATTTGAACGAAACACTATCATCAAGAGTATGTTCACCAGGTAGAGAGCTTTAATCCATGCATAGAACGGGTCCAACTAGTCTGATGTAGTGCTATTCTTTCCCAAAAAATCCGACCCTCAAAACATTCAAAGACCCCCTATTTAACAGAGTTGCAGAGGTTCTCGTCCCTAGGGGACTGAGACCTAATTTTAGGTGACTAATTGTAGAACAAATTATTAACTTCACTAAGACACTGGACTTAATCATCAAGAGTGGTTCTTATCACACACATAAGACCACTCTTGTATCTAATCTAAGAAAATGTCGGAATTAATCAACTAAAAACTACTACTGTCTCTGAGACACAACTGATGCATGCGCTGGAGGAACTGAATTGGCAGAAAATAGGCCTCGGAGTGACAGAACAGAGCTCTGTGTTGAGAAATGGTATGCCTGCGAGCTATTGGAGGCCACTGGAGACAACTGGCTGCATGAGCAGATCTCTGCTTGAGGAAGAGGTAGTCTGTTGAATTGTTCTGGAACCAATTTGCATCGACCTGTGATTGAGACTTAACTCTCCGTCTGTGTCTGAGCTTTCGGAAGCTAAGCGCACTCTGTCACAACTGTAATTGACCTTTCTCCCTGTTTTCACTGTGATGAACTGGTTGTGAACGAGAAGACGTGGAGGCAGACGTCCAATAGGAAGACAGGACGCGTGCAGGTGGACGACGTGGATGTAGATGAAGTGGAGGGGAGTGGAGGTGACAGGCATGAGTGGAGGTGAGATGGAGGTGACGTAGAGACCTGATGTCATATAAGCACGTGATTGCGGAAGTTGTCGAGGGTGGTTTGGGTCCACACCGCTCCTGGCCCCACAATCTCCCACAAGCTGCCATGTACCCTTCCAACAATACCATGGTTCCAATTGCGGGACCACTTTGGAAAATTAACGTTCGAGCAGTTTACGTCCCCGCAATGAAGCATGGCTGTTGATCTGATTGGAATCCGTGATTTGAGTGATATTTACCTGCTGCAAGGATCAACGGTTCTTGTTGATTTGGGATCAACGGTCCGCGATCACTTCGGGAGTTCGGGCTTCGGGCCTTTTCAATGCATAGTTCTTACCATCATACAGAGTGTCGTACTCCCGAAGTGAGAGATCTGCCTCCACGTGGCCTCTGGATCTGGACAGTCCAGGTTCACTTCGAGAGTTCGGGCTTCGGGAGTTTTTGTCTCCTTGCTCATGCAATCCTACGAAGTGCAGTATATCTGAAGTGGGTGATCTGCCGCTGCGTGTCCTCATTGATGGACGGTCCAGATTTGCTTCGGGACTTCGGGTGTTCGACACTTCGGGGGTTTATGAATGCTGTGCTCGGAAATCTCTCAGAGTGGTACAGGCTACGAAGTGACATGGTGGCCTGATGTCATATGATGTCACGACTGTTGATGTGTCATGGAAAGAAGGGTGACATGTGTCACGTGGAAATGGGTGAATGACACAACCAAATGACCTGGAATGAGTGCCACGTGTCATGACTGATGAGTGTCACGTGCTTCGGTGTTAGAGTTTAAGTTATTATTAGGTTTCCTTTCAATTTACTAGATAACCATAACATAGATAGGATCACTGAGAGAAACACAATCACAAGAGACACATCATTTATCCTGGGAAACCCTCACAGGGGATAAAACCCAACAAAAACTTTCTTAATATAGATAGCCAATACAATGCCAAGACAATAAACCAAACACTAGAGAATATTCTCTCCCAAGTAATGCACCTCTGTCTCTTCCTTCTTCTCCAACTGTAGCTACCAAACTTGCGCTCTAGATGATCAAATGAGTGAGTGAACAAATGAGGCGCTGGCTTCCTTTATTTATATAAACTGGCAGGTGCTGAAAGGAGGTGTCTCTTCACTGGCAGGGCCGACTTCTCTTTCTGGGTGGTTAGAACCACTTTAATTTGCCCGGGGGCCGACTTCTCAATTTGCATATTACATTTAGGGTTTGACCAATCCGCAAAAGGGGATTTGGTCATTTACAATGCCCGACATAATCAATCCACAAAAGGGGATTGATCTATTGAATAATACATCAATAATAAATAGAATACTCTTTGCAGTTACAATATTTCAACACTCCCCCTTAACAAGAAGGGTATTCTACAACATCATCAGGAGAGAGAGAGGGCAACATCATCGACAACATCAGGAACACTGACTGGCATATCTATAAATCATCGGAAGTTTTTTCTCATCATCAATATCATCAACAACACAGCTCAAAGGCTGGAGCATCATCAACATCAACACTAGGCTGAGAGTCTTTAGCACGAGGCTGGCATCACAACACGAAGCTGGCTACATAATATCATCAACACGAAGCTGGCATCACAGCATGAGACTGGCAACACATCAACATGAAGCTGGCATCACAGCACGAGGTTGGAAACACATCATCAACACGAAGCTGGCATCACAGCGCGAGGCTGGTAACACATCATCAACACGAAGCTGGCATCACAACATGAGGTTGACACATCATCATCAGCATGAAGCTGGCATCACAACACTAGGCTGGCACATTATCATCAACATTAAGCTGACATCACAACACTAGGCTGGCACATCATCATCAGCATGAAGCTGGCATCACAGCACTACGCTGACACATCATCACTACTTCTCCTTTCGGACTACACCAAGCTTATCTCGAAAGTGCTCAAACTTTACACGAGATAGAGGCTTGGTCAACACATTAACAACCTGTTCATTCGTGCTAACATATTCGAGATTTATGGCTCCTCTCTGCACCATATCACAGATGTAATGATATCGGATCACTATGTGTTTGACTTGTCATGGAACATAGGGTTCTCTGTCATCTTTATGCAGCTCAGGTTATCACATAGGATCATGGTTACTTCCATCTCTAGATCGAATAGACCCGTCAACAACTTCTAAAGCCATATGGCTTCACAACTGGCAGAACAAGCAACAATGTATTCTGCTTCTGCCATGCTGAGAGCAATGCTTGATTGCTTCCTACTCTGCCATGAGATCATGGCTGACCCCAGACTGAAACAACATCTTGAAGTGCCCTTTCTGTCAGAGACACTTCCAGCCCAATCTGAATCAGTATATCCATTCAGTCTGAAGTCATGATCTCCATCATAACTGAGACCACAATCTAATGTACCCTTAAGGTACCTCATCACATGTTTTGCAGCAACCAGGTGAACACGTCTGGGCTCTACCAGAAACTGACTCAAGGTGTTCACAACAAAACATATATCTGGCCTGGTGTTCGTCAGATACATCAATGATCCAATGATCTGTCTGTATAGCGTAGCATCAATCAATTTTGACGAAGTGTCAACCAGGAGCTTCAACTTTGTTTCCATGTGTGTATTCATGGACTTGCACTCCAACATATCAAATCTCTTTAGTATTTCAACTGCATACTTTCCTTGGTTAAGGAAGATCCTCTCTGGGCTCTGCCAGACGTCAAGACCTAAGAAATAGTGCATTAGGCCAGGGTCTTTCATCTCAAATTCTGCAGTGAGCTTCTTTTTACATTCAGTGATGAGCTTTTCTTCTCCTGTTAAGAATAAGTCATCCACATACAACAACAATATAACAGGTTCATCATTCATAACCTTGAAGTAAAGGTTAGAATCATTTTTACTCTTGGTAAAGCCTAAGCTCGTCAGAAAACTGTCAATCCTTCCATACCAAGCTCTAGAAGCTTGCTTCAATCCGTACAGAGCCTTCTTCAACTTGTAGACATGAGTCTTCCTGTCTTCAACTTCAAATCCTTAAGGTTGTTCTATATACACTTCTTCTTCAATGACACCATTCAAGAAGGCAGTTTTCACGTCCATCTGGTGTAACTTCCACTTCATCTTAGCTGCAAGGGCTATGATGGTTCTGATTGAAGTGTATCTGGCTACATGAGCAAACGTCTCTTCATAATCAATGCCTTCCTTTTGAGAAAAGCCACGAGCAACAAACCTTGCTTTATATTTCTCAATACTTCCATCAGCAGCATGTTTTATTTTGAAAAGCCATTTGGAAGATACCACATCCTTTCTCTTCAGTCTGGGAACTATTTCCCACACATCATTCTCTATGATGGATTGGTATTCTTCTATCATGGCATCTGCCCATTCTTTCTTCTGAATGGCTTCTTCAAAGCAGGTAGGCTCCTTCTCTAAGAGATCACACATCAAAGCCATATAACTAGAGAATGGCTTGGGTTTCTTCTCTTGTCTCATGGTTCCTTCGGGGGCATCATACTTCTCTCCATCTTGAATAAGTTCCCTTGCCCAGACTGACTTTCTCTTGTGGGAGATCGTCATTTGGGGAGGTTCTTGAGATTTTATTATGTCATGATCTTCTAGAATCTCCTCTTTAGGGGAAGTTATGACTTCCCTCACTGGTTCTGCAACTCTGGGAGCCACAAGTTCTTCTTCATATACTTCTTCAAGCTGGCATCTTCTTGATTTCTTGAGTGCTGCATCTTCATCAAAGGTTACATCCCTGCTAATCTCAATTTGATGGTAACCTGGTATATAAACTCTGAAGGCCTTGGAGACCTCACAGTATCCAACAAATATTCCCTTCTTTCCTGAAGGGTCCAGCTTGGTTCTCTTTTCTTTTGGAATGTGTACAAATACTAGCCGGCCTAATATTTTGAGATGGCTTACTTCTGGCTTCTTTCTGGAGAAAACCGTTATGGTTTTATCGCTGGACACGTGGCGCCTCTAGAGGCACATCAGGGCAAAAAGTAGTCCACCTAAAACCGTTTTCTGCAACTCCCAATGTCAATAGATACCTATAAAAGGAGGAACCCCCGGCATTATTTTATGATAATTTGAAGCATTCGAACATTCAAAAACTTGGCGCAAAGCATCTATTTGAAATTCAAGCTCAAAATTGAACCAGATTCATGTTTCTCTCGCCGCTTAACAGGTATTTTCGCCATGACCGCTAATCCTGTTGTCTTATTCGTAAATGAGCAAGACATCTCCAAAGAAGAAGCCCTAATTGATAGAGACTCCGACATTTTCGACACAGAGATAACAGTCTCGCCCGTTTCTGTGTCCAGATCGAATTTGTTGGACAATGTTGGAATGCGCCTACCTTTCCTCGAAGCAGCTCAAGCCTCCATCACCCCTTACGTCGTAGAAGTAGTCTTTCCTTTTCCTGAATTTGTAAGTTGGTGTGCAGAGCGATATTCTCAGCAAGAAAGAGTCATTCTGAATAAATTAGGGTCAGAGGTTTTATGTGAAATAGATAGTCCATCGCTCCGACACACCCTCAGTATACCCGAGTCTTCTTCCACGGTGTCAGAGCCCTTCGAGGAACAAAAAATGATCACAATTTATAGAGAATGCCCACTAGAAGTAAAAACCCGGTTTCTGCAAACCTTTGTCAAGCCCGAGCACCATTAAGAGAGTCTGTCATTACCTGCTAGTGTAAGCGTCATGATCATCGAAGTCCAGTGGGATTGTTCACTATTAGGTCAAATTTTAGGATTGGACAATGACAAGTTTCTTGTAGAAGTCATGTTAGGTTTCCCGTTGACTTTCTTTATGTCAAAGTCTGGTCAGTCAGTCAGTGTCAGTTTTGACAAATTCATTATTGACAATATGCATCAGCAGTTGGTAAATTTCAATTCATTAAGACATTTCAGATATTACACCCATTTGCTGAGGATATTCCTGGAATCTAACAAAACTGAATTTCCCGAGACTGCATTCATTTCAATTGAATGTAAAAGGATCACCATGCTTATCTTCATCAATAAGATTATGTCCAGGGTGTACAGTCTTATCTTTGGTTCAGACTTGCCAAGGGTCCTGGAAGAAATGAAAAGCTGTTTACAACCAAATCCAGAGAGCAGGATAGGTGACTGGATGCTGTTCATACAGTCCATTGTGATTTGGGTATATGGCTACCAGGAAGGACCTCATCTTTTACCAGTCTTTCTGACCCCCAGAATCTTTGCTTTGGAGTTCATAAGACAAAGGACCATCTCAGAGACCGAGCATTTTTTGAAAACACACAAGGCTTCTAATCTAAAATTCCCTTTCATAGTAGGTCCCTTTGTGGTGAAGAACAAGTCCTGTTTGCCTTAGATTCAATCCAAACTCAGTGAATTTGGATTCACACAGTTGCAAGGAAGAAAATACGACCCGCACCAGATCATATCAAAGAGAAGATTGGCGAGCAGACAAGGCCCCTATGAAACATGAGCATGTTGAAGGATTCGATAAGTTGGCCAATCTAGAAGCCTGTGTAGATATGGAGGTCACTATGCAACATGATCAAGCAAAACAAACGGAGCCAACTTCCCAGTAGAGCCCAACACAAAAACCTTCTTCTAGATTGATTGTCAAAGCTCCTAAAATGAGCGTCTACAATAAGAGGAGCAGTTCAGAGGCCCTGGGCGCCAGTAGCCAACAAGATATTCTCAAGAAAATGAAAATCACATCATCCCCTCAAATAGTCGACCTGGAAGAAGAAGAACCCAAAGAGAAAACATGCATGGAAATGGTAGAAGGTGTAACCAAGAATGAAGAAGCAGGTACGGGAAATAGGACACAAATTGAAAGAAGCACAAAGGTTTTTAGCAGCAGGAAACACATATTTAGCCAGACACCTGGGGCAATTTATCAGTCCAAGGAAGATTTAATGAACCAGTACGCTGTGAAGGGAAGTATGGCTAACAGTAAAATAAGGGACCTTTTGCCTGAAGTGGAAAAGACTTCCCAGTTTAAAGCTTCCTTACTCTCGGTCAAAGATGTGGAAAAGAAAACATTTAACATAGCAGTGGCTGATGATGATAAGGTGTCTGAGATCAAAATGCACTATGAAAACATTGGTGCCCTTGACAAAGTAAAGTTTCACAAAAATGTCAGCGATATGCTATATTTTGATTATCTGAGTTTGGGTCTGAGGGTCGCAAGATTGACAACACATGCACTCAAACTAGATGGACAATTGAAACAGGAAAAGGCATCCAACAAAGCCTGGATGACACATGTCAAAAGGCTAGAGTCTGAAGGTCTTCAAGGGGTGAAAGCTTCTCTGGACGAAAAGGATAAGATGATCCAAAGCTTAAAGAAAAGGCTGAAGATGTCACCTACAGACCATCCACAAACAACATAATTGACTGCTTTGGAACAAGAGAAAGAAACATTCAGACAAGAGGCACTCAATTACAAAGCTAAAGTGCTGCAGTTGGAAAAAGAGAAAGAGAATTGGTTACAAGCACATGCAACAACATCATATATGGATGTCATTGTACCTACTAATACAAAGGTTGGATCTAGCACTGAAGGGTTGGTCCAAGCTATGTCCCAGGTAAGCATCAAAACAGGGGAGATCAAAGGTCTCAACGAGGTTATAGAAAAGTTGAAACAAGAGATGAAGGTGAAGGATGAGAAGAAACTTCACAGAGATAATCAAGATTTGCAAGAGAGAGTGAGCAAGTTGAAAACCAGGCTAAAGGGCAAAACATTATTGCAAGGAGCCAAACATGTCATATGGGATGTTATTGCCGCAGAAGCTGCTAAATTCAGGGTTTATCTAAATTTTATAAATGACAAAGACAGTGTGGTGGCTACAGCTCGGAGCAGGTGCACTGTTGTTAATGAAGTGTTAGCCAAGAAGCCCTCAGAATGGGCCCAAAATGCTATTGACTTGCTGAATTCTGTGCCAACTGTCGATCTTCAAACTATCGGGGTAAAAGACAGGACTGCTTTGATCATTTCAGCCAGGAAAATCATCGCCAAGCATAACCTGCTTAGATCGGTCCAAAACAAAGCTATGCAGATGGAGCACAACATACAGGAGTTTAGAGATGCATTTGAACAATTGTTTATCAAAGGCCTCCCATCATTTTGGGATGGCAAAGGTTCATTATACAATCAGGAAGATTACAATACTCTCCTCATGTAGTGCAGAATGGACCATTCTAAATTTGAAGCCATGGAAGAAAGTTTGAAAGGCCCAAGTTTAGTAGAGTATTTGGCTACAGACTTTGAAATTTTGAATAAGTTCAAAATAGTGAAAATCGGCATGCCGACTATGTCCTACGCCACGTGCATTGACTTGGAGATTTTGATTAAAGAGATGATGGACTGCAGAATCCCCTCTGATTCGCAATGGAAGGAAATCGTACGGCTGGGTAAGACAAAGTGCAATATCGTTGGAGCCAGTATGTGATCCCCAAGTGTCATCAGATTTGCAGATTCGACAAAAGACCAGAGCGAGACAGATGGCAGGAAAGAAACTGAACAGACAGAGAAATTTCCCATAATTTTGTAGCGTTTTATTTTGTCAATCATTGTAAATCGTTTCGTATACCGAAACTGTCAGTCGAAACTGTTTTGGAAGCTGAAACGCTTTAGTTTCAGTTATTTTGATCAAGTTGTATAAGTACCGGGTTACTTGAATGAATTAATGTTGGCAGAAGTGCAAGAGCACCTTTTGGTTGTATCAAACTCTATTTGTAAATTTTCTGAATCTGAATTGAATATAAATGCAAAAGATTTTGGAGTCTCTATGAAAGGATTCTAACGGGTGGTGATATGAGCTTTGTTTCCCTTCATCGTATGTATTTCCTGTGACCTGTCATTTCATTTACTTTTTCTTCTATTTAAATTGGAGAGTTAAAGGCCCATAATTCATCTTGTGATGCTCTTGGCTTAAGCAATTTAAACTATGTGATTATCTTCTTAACTAATTCAGAATTCATTTCAGTAATGCTCTGATGCAATTATTTGTTTTCTTTATCTTCTTACACTCTATTTAAATTTAAGAATAACTTAGATTCATCGCCTCATTTAGCCCTTATCCTCTGGAGAGTTTTATCAACTGATGCACTGTTTTCGTTCACTTTCAGAATTTTGACTCCATAGCCCTGAGTGTTCCTTCACTTGTTTGCCAACAACTTTATTAAACCCCCAAAACAAATCGAATCTAGCCGCTGATTGCTAAAGAAATATCAAGTGACACGAGAGAGCCCTCTTTGAGCTGAGCAAGCTAGTGCCTCAGCTCTAAAGCTGGTTGAAACAGTTACCTCTGTCGTTTGTCTATTCAACCGGACAAAATTTACAGAGTGCTAACACCTGGCATAATGGCTTGGGAACATTACATTGTTGGGGATCCCTGGGCGAAGCATCTCGAGGTTTTATTCTTAGGCTTTTACCTTCTGGGCCTTTAGCCCCTTCTTCCCACGAGATAAGGTGCAATCCTGAAGATAGGTCAACGCAGTGCCCGGACAAGTGGAATGGGATAGGTGAGCGGGAAGCAAGATGAAAAAGTGGTGATGTGAAGGGAGCGGACGATGGCTTTTCAGAAATCCCCCCCAGTGGCAAACCAAAACCTAAGGACACAGGCTTACTAGGCCATCCTGTCAATCCCCCTAGACATGGTCATTGGGCAAGTGTAAGATCCAAGCATTTGTTAGAAACAAAAGGAATCAAATGCACATATTCAAGGGTTTTGATGATCAAAGTGACACATACCATGATAC
>ML789331.1:289064-303462 GCA_009831015.1 Picea engelmannii
TTTTCCTTCTTCAAACTCTGGTTTCACGATATTTCCTTTCACGATATCCAACACTTTATTCTTGGCAAGGATGAGGTCAATCCTTGTCTTCCACGCTCTGAAGTTAGAGGCTCCATCTAACTTGTTCTTTGACTTCATAGAATGAGTCATGGGTGCTTTGACTTGGTCAAACCCTAGATTTGACCACAAACTCAATCTTCACGTCTTGGCTTGCTGAGAGTATTAGGGAATGCGCTAGGCTAGAGCGCATTGATCTATCCAGAGATTAGGTCAATCCATTCACTTAAGGTGCCTCAACAAGAGGTTTAAGGTTTCTGCAATTGCTCCTTCTAGTAACCCTAGCGACAGTGTCTTGGAAACTGCTTCTACTAGTAACCCTAGTGGTAGTTCCTCAACGAGCTCAATATCCTAGCGGCTATGTTTCCTTCCAGCGTTTCGACTGAATGAAGGAGGTGTGGGCCCATAACCTGTTAGAATATAGAAGATTGTGCTTGTTTTACCATTGACGATACCCTCGTCACCCAACCATAGGCTGAAGCCTCCCTCCGAGCACCTTAACCTTGACTGAGAATTACTCCGGAAGCAAACCCTAGGCTAGATAGCCAAACAAGGTGTAGCGCATCTTCCTCGAAGGATAGCGTACCAACAATAGCTGATCAGATAGTCCAAACCCTAGCCAAGAGATATTCCATGCCAACACTGAAAACTGGTTGCTGCACAGCTGCACCTGTAGCTCTCCTCCACACATGTGCACCAAACTGGGAACTGCAGTGCACACCAGTTGCTGCTCTACCATTCTGAGATGTGTCAAATGAGAATTGGTGTCCTGTATTTATAGTGGTTCTGCCAGATTTGTTGGGGCCTACTTCTCCTTCTGGGTACATGTCTGTTCAGTTTATTATTATTATTTCTGGCCGACTTCTTCTCTTGGAGGCTAATAACCTAATATAAATTATCTTCTTGAGCCGACAAGACTTCTAGCGTTATAAGCCAATTCATTAGGGTTTTCTCTTGCTTTTTAGAGTCTTCTATTCTTGTCAGGTTTACACGTGGAGGTAAATACCTCCCGCAACTACCATAATATTAACAGGTGCCTTTGTAGAAGGTGAGCTGCACCTGTCCTGGATGCAAATCTTTCCAAGCCCATGCCTTTATTCTTTTATTCTGTTTTTTTGCTTTTTCTTCAAGAGGCTAATTAGGGGACACTGCCCTGGCATGGTGACTAGTGGTGGCAGCGTTACCCACAAGTACTTTTGCAGAAATGAGAAGGCTGGCTCGTGATGAGACCCCCTTTCCCTTGGC
This sequence comes from Picea engelmannii, assembly GCA_009831015.1. Lineage (NCBI taxonomy): Eukaryota > Viridiplantae > Streptophyta > Pinopsida > Pinales > Pinaceae > Picea > Picea engelmannii. The sequence continues at coordinate 290,367 of ML789331.1, forward strand.
CATGCAACCAAGAGTCACTACCCTGGCATGTTAACCAGATGGTAGTAATGTCATACTACTAGGCACCCATGGACCTAATAGTCTGGCTCGTGATGAGACCCCCTATCCTTTGACTAGGTCTTGTTTTGTTATTTTTACGGGTCCCTCTTGTTTCTTGCTGAGAAGACTTTTATTGCTTTCTCAGGGATCCCTGGGCGAAGCATCTCGAGGTTTTATTCTTAGGCTTTTATCTTTTGCCAGCTTGCTTTTACCTTCTGGGCCTTTAGCCCCTTCTTCCCACGAGGTAAGGTGCAATCCTGTAAATAGGTCAACCCATTGCCCGGACAAGTGCAAGGGATAGATGGGCGAGAAGCAAGATGAAAAAGTGGTGTCATGATGGGAGCGGACGATGGCTTTTCAGAAACCCTCCCCAGTGGAAAACCAAAACCTACGAGCACAGGCTTACTAGGGCATCTGGTCAATCCCCCCAGACATGGTCAAGTTGGAAAGCGTAATTTCCAAGCATTTGTTAGAAATAAAAGGAAACAGATGCACATATTCAAAGGTTTTGATGATCAAAGTGACACATACCATGATACCCAGACTCATTACCTCATGGAGCAAGAGCCATCTCTGACACAAGACCAATCCGATGGTCATGGGTGATGCTGCTGCTGACAAGATAGAGGTGCTGAAATGAAGAAAAGGTGGGCCCTCTAGGGCCATGCTAAAGTCGATCCTGCTCTCGGTACTGCATATCTAGGACCTGTGGGCCTCGAGACATGATCTCCTGGTTATCCCTAAAAGTGGGGGATAACATGGAGGAAGATCATTACAGGATAAGATGATGAAAAGTGACTTTCAATGGCTGGAGAAGCCATAAGGATGGATAAATAATTTTTAGAGGTAAAATGGTTAATTAATTAATTAATTAATTAATTAAGTGATTTAATCAAGGAATAATAAAATAAAGTAAGTCACTTGGAGGGAAAAGGTCAACAATGAATTAGGGTTTTGGGAAGCTATAAAGGAAGGGTAAAGCAACCTAATTCATTATTATGTTATGATTTGATGTTGAGATATTTGTAGAGGAGGAGGAAATCGACCCCCTTGTTGTGTTGTGGATTTTTGGAGGAAACTACCACCATTGATCGGTTTCAATGTGGAGACACACCCTAGCCTATCGGAGACACCATCCAGGTATTTCACCGTGCATTTTAGGGATCCAATTCAGTGACTACGCAACTCAGCCAGTGAGGGCGCAAGGGTTAGAGAGAGGGTTTTTGTGGCCGCACGAGACATATCAGTATTTTGTAGATTTCTTCCGACCCATTTGAGAGCTAGCCAGGGCGCATCCTTTGAGCCATCAGTCGTCAGTTTTCGATGGTGGAATCCTCCAGAACGTAGCAAACAACCAGTTAGGGAAAAACTCTTGAGGAAGCACATTTGGGGTTCCAGGGGGTATTCCGAAGCAGATCCGAGGAAACCCTTTCGACCCATTACAGAGGAGGCCAGGACGATCGTTTCGAGTCATACATCGTCAGATTCCGCTGGTGGGATCACTAGGGCGCACTCCCACAACACATGAGGTGTGGAAACCCCTAGGGGGTGACATCCAGAGCTTCATAGGTCAGATCTGCAGTCCGACAGTTACCAGGATCAACCTAAAGGATAGGGTGCTTCTTTTGAGATAGTTTCCAGACCATTCTGACGGGTATCGCCATCAATGTGAGTTTTCCAGTATATGTAGCAGTTGTCGTGAGCTTCCAAATTGCGTTTTTTTCGATCTATCCGTGCATGCACAGATAAACCTTCATTATTCTGATCACGAGCATTTCTTATTAGTTGATTTGTATTCCAGTGATGATCCATGAGATTTAACTGATGACTAGTATATTTGCTTCCAACTTATTATTGTATTTCCTGCTTTTTCCTCATTATATATATTAGTGAGCTGTGTTGTCCTTTCTTTCGCATGCATTATCTTTATACTGCTAAAACACTTAATGAATGAAACACACATGCAAAAATCACCAAGTATGTTCACTCATTAAATCAAATGCATCTAGAAACCCCAAAGTATCATACTTCAGTGATAAAACAATAGTTCAACAGTAGATATCTAGATCAACTGGATCAGGGATATTTCAGAGAGAAGAGTGGGAGAAGAGAGATTTCGGGATAGTAACAATACACTGAGAAATAGATGTGAAATGAGGGAGGGGAGCCTTCTTTTATACTTGGGAAGCAAAAATGATCCCTCTTGGATGCTTTCCAAGTGTCATTCATTTGAGAGAGATTGAACATCTCAAGGGGGGTGCAACTCTAGGGTTTTAGTCACTTTTAGGGTTTGAGGGTTGAGTGAGGGGGAAAGGGAAACACTTTTGACATGGTCCAACACTAGATTACACCAAGGGGGGCGCACTTAGGGAATGAGAGCTTTTCCTTAATAATTTTTTCACTTTTCATGATTTTCTCTCCAAGGGGGGCGCAACTTCCCTAGGGGGGATTATGGATTGAGGTGATGGCTAGGTGAGGGGGTGAAATAAAGTTAGGAAATGTGCTTTACTAACTTAGGAAAGGGGTTTAGCATCTTCCCCCACTCTTTCTCTAACCTTTTTGCTCATTTTTACAAAAAAATGACATTTTGACTTGGTCAATTAAGCAATTAAATCACCGACTCAAGACTGACTTGGACTCCTCATGGACAATGACCTAGCAAAACTTGTCCAATTGAGCTGAAACTTGGTCCAAGGGTGTAGGGGGTCTCATTCCATTTCTTTTCAGTACTCACACCCCTATCAAAAATCCCAAAGACCAAATGTTTACATTTTTACATCAAAATAATTAAAATTACCATTAAATGGGTAATTTAAAAAAAATAAAAATAAAAATTTAGACTCTATGGAATTCTGCAAGACTCTAGGAGATGTCTAGCATGGTCATTTACAATATTCCTAAACCCTAGTCACCCATATGGCTCGATCATTAGAACACCTTTCACCACTTTGGAGGATTATTGTGGGAGTGAAAAACTCAAGGGTAATTAAAAAGGCTGGTTAGGCCAAATTAATTACCTGAGTAAAAAAAACACTCGATGAAAGGACTTCCCTATTGATAAAGTTGTAGGCAACTATCCTACAATATGATCCATGCAGACCCATTACATTATTATCCCACGCAGGGGAGCGAAAATTCCCATTACAAAATGAAGTGCTGAGGCAAAACTGCCATGTAGAACCAGTAAGTCTTCAACTCTGTAGAACCATCAGGTACATATCTTCATGGCACATGGAGTTGACCGCCTAGTCGAAATAGGTGGTCAACACCTAGTTAGGGATACTCCCCTTGTGTTGGAGAAGATCCAACCTAAAGAGAGAGGAAGAGCTATTGAGGTGACAGTGGGTAGCCTTCCTTGAAATTTACTCTTTGTGGTTGCTAGATTTTGTTGTAATAGGAGGAAAGAGAACAAAAATTCAAGAAAATACTAGCTTGCAGAGTTTCTTTTCTTTTAACTAAAGAAAAATGTAATTTCCTGTTTTTTCTTGTTATTATCTCTCCTTTTTATTGGCAATGTGTGTTGTTTTAGTTTATCAGGGTCGTGTAGGTCCCACAGGGCTCCAGGAAGGTATTAGGGGGTGGAAAATGCCCTCCTCTAGTCCGGGAATGACCTGGAAGCATTTCGAAAGTTGTAAATGGCAAGGAACAGCCCAGAATTTTTTTCTTGTTATTTACAATTCTGGTTTTTGTTATGTTTGCCTCTCAACTGAGCTCCTGGGAACACTGTTATGAACCGATTGGTTCATGAATATTCACCATCAATATTCTAAAGGAAGAAAGAAAGTACAAAATGATGGATGGTTGGACTATACATTGCCTGGCTTGTAGAAATCAGGCTTTGATGTTTAGGTAAGGGTCTTGTTACGGAGGTTATTTTGATTATATGTGCCATTTCAGCTCATTTTAGCATATGAAGTATTCTGTGTGTCTATCAAGGAAGAGATTTTTCTTATAATGCACATTAGTGGCAATGAAGAAGTGGATTTTTTGGTGAGCTATTTTGGTACAGTTCAATTGAACTGTTGCCTGCCTTGAAAACAGATTACCATAGGTCATTCAATTGACTGTAATTGTTTTTATTTGGCTTTCATGTTTTTAGTTTTCTTTTGGCTTCTTTATTTTTGGAGTGCATTGTGAGATCTTAGATTTCCTTCATGGTTTTCTGAAAATCTATAACACATATGTGACAGTGGTTACTTTTGGAGTGAATATCATGATTTGATTCTTGCTATCTTGGTTTCTTGCTTATAATGGGTCAGCCACATTTTACTTTGGTAATTGCAGGGTGTACCAGATCGAGTCAGCGACGAAGTATTTGTAGCTATGTCAAAAGCTTTAAATTTTATCAATCCTGAGGAGCTTTCAATGCAATGTATTTTGATAGCCTTGAACCGTTTTCTTCAGGTCCAATAATATAACTTTAGTCTCTTTTTGTCTGTCTTTCATTTTAAGGATTTGGTCTCAGGATAGTCATAAGTTCATGTATTGTAAGATGTTTAGTAGATTTTTATGCTCATATTGCAACACAGAGGTTAATCTCAATTCAATACAAATTGCATTTGCAACATGAGCAAGAAAACCAAGAACATGTCTTCTTTTTTGCTCAGCAGTGATTCTCTCTTCCAGATCAAATAACACATAAAGAGTGAAGACTAATAACCTTTTTATTCTTATTGAAGAAAGACTAACAATATTACCGAATCAATGTAGGACTTATTTGATGAATTCACTTGCACCCAGCTTTTATAGAGATGTTTTGAATTATGTTAAAATTGTGAAGCTCCATATAGAAGCGTTGAACAATATCTTACCACAAACAGGATAATCTGCTTAAATGTATAGAATTCTCAGAGCATATGCTAATGAAAAAATTATTGACGTGTTTAAAAAAGCTAGCCAAGAAAGGAGTGTGTAAGATAAATTACTGTGCAGTGTAATCTATAAGCTAGGCCTTTGCATATTGATGCCTATTTGAAACAGGAAAAGCATGGGTCAAAGATGGCTTTTCTAGATGGAAATCCACCCGAGAGGCTATGCAAGCCAATTGTTGATCATGTCCAATCATTAGGTGGTCAGATTCAGATAAATTCTCGACTACAAAAGATTGAGCTTAATAATGATGGCACAGTGAAACACTTTCTTCTGGCTAACGGAAGCATTGTTGAAGGAGATGTTTATGTATCAGCAATGCCTGGTAAGAATGATAACTTGAGAATAGTATAGAGGATGTGTGTTTTCCTTGTATTACTTATCGTAGTTGGTGAGGACACTTTCTGAACCTTTATTTGGCTTGGCAAATTTGTTTTTGCATATGAAATAGTTGACATCTTAAAGCTAGTTTTACCCCAAGAGTGGAAGGAGGTCTCCTACTTTAAGAAACTGGAAAAGTTAGTAGGAGTGCCTGTAATCAACATCCACATTTGGTAAGTTACGAATCCATTATTGCATAGCACATGCACTTATTTGAGCATGAATATCTCCATATTTCATGTTATCATCATACAGCCAATCCTCAGATGCAATGGTGCATGCTTGATCAAAACATGCATTCAGGATTTAGTTAGTTTTCTTTATTATCAGCCTTTTCATTTTCTTCTTCTTCAAAATCCTTTTGTGTAGAGGTTATTAAACCACGGTTGGCATTTTTGAATTATATTCCTATGGCATATTTTTTATGCTTTCGTGTTTTGCTTACAGGTTTGACAGAAAACTGAAAAACACATATGATCATTTACTGTTTAGCAGGTATATGCAGCTAGTTATCCTTTCATCTTGGGTGGTCTTGAAAAGCTTTATAGGATGGAACTTTGTTTTGCAACAAAGTATGTTAAAATGTCAAAAGGAATTTATATGTTTCCATTGAATTGTAAGCAATCATCTCATATTTCTTGGATTAATTGGATGAGTCTTATTCTAATGTTTGTGCTTCTTTGTTTTGATGAAAATTAGATTTTAGATCTTAAAGCTGAAATGGAGGGACAGATGTAAATAAAGGAAGCAAATATTCATTGTCATATAGCAAACCATTAATCTAAATCAGTATTAAGTCAGAGTACCTTATTTGTTATGAGCTCAAGTTTCGTTCTCAGCTGAGACCTGCATAATGAATGAATACAATATACATTATGCTCCAGCTTTCTTGAGGATTTCTTTGCTTTCTACTGCGTTTATTGGTTTATTTTCATGTACTACTTGCATCTCAAAAGTCAACGCATTTTCTTGTATTTTCAATCCGTGTATTGCCCGACTCTTGTGTCCGGTAGCTGTGCTTTGGAGTGTCATTATAAACACTGGTGTATATCGCTCATACAAGATACATATTCTGTTCTGGTAGACATGAAGTTTAATAGGATTAATTTATTCAGAGGTTCTAATTCTCTTATTTCCTTGTGTATGATCACTTGCAAGTATCATTTTACATCAAGATTGAAATCAAATCATATTTTTAATATTCCGATGTATTTATGGTAGCTTGTAATCTCACTAATAGAAATTTCTCCTGTTTCTTTTGCAGAAGTCCTATTCTTAGTGTCTATGCAGATATGTCTGTTACTTGCAAGGTATGCAGTATACATGTGTAAATTCCATATCCTTGGGATCATTTAATACAAAAGACATTTTAGGAAACTTGAAATTAACATTTTCAATTACTTTCAAGTTTTCCAACTCTATGCTGAAGTGCTTGATTTAGGGATATAGAATTGTTTGACAATTAGCATAAAGCATGTCCAAATATATCCAAAGATTGCTGAAGCCTAAATACATCATAATAGCACTTAAATGCTGGAAACATGCTGTACATAGCTTTGCCATATTGACATTGAAATTCTCAGAAAATAGAAGAAACACTGGCAATTTATAATAGGATGCATTAGTAAAACAAACTTCATTTACTACAAAATCTTAGGATTTAGGTAGACAAGCAGTGGTATCGTACAACCCTCTTTTAATTACTGCACATTTTAGATGCATTACATTCTACTCTATTTTGAAGATCAATTAATAAGGTAAGATGTATGCTGAATGTCTAAATTGTTATTTTGTTTAGGAGATGATATTGTATGTGAATGAATATCTTATTACAATGATGATTGTTCTATATATAAAGAACATATGGTGACCATCCATGAAGAGATGCATCCCTTGGGTAATAAATATATTTATACTTTATATTATATTATACATATAATATAAATATATTATATTTATACTTTATACTTTATTATATATAAATATATTATTACATTAATAATATTGCTTAATAATTAATAATCATATTATTAATTATCAATCTAGTAGATTGTCTTTCCAATGCTGCCCAAACATCAACACTCCCTCTCAGCGAGGGAAACATTCTACATTATGCCAAGATTACCTCTGAAGATTACCTTTGAAGATTACCCATGGGTAGCTCTCAAATAGCTTCAACATGTCACCATGACATCCATTACCTCACAATGCAGATGTACTTCATCATGTGCACCCTTGTCACTTCACAGCCAATGCATCCAAGTCCTGTGGGTAGTTATCAAATAACTACATGTCCCCAAGACATCCACTACCTTGCAGTGCATCTGTACCTCATCACGTGCACCCTTGTGACTTCACAACATGCATCCAGGGCCGGTGGGTAGCTCTCCAATAGCTACAACATGTCATCATGAGACTATCTAGTTTCCCACATAAAACTTGGATATCTTATGCATGACATTCAATACCCTGCCATAACATCTGTACCTCGTCTCTTCAATGTAATGTCCCCACTTTGGGACATCATGGTATTACAGAGTGTTATGATGATTAGAGTAGCCAGATGGAGGTTATAGTGAGTACAGGAGCTATTGAGGGATATTTTGGGGTCCGACTTACATTGCTCATCTTATTTCATCATTATGATCCATTCCACACAACTTGGATTTGGTTCCATTGCATTCCGACGATTTCCATGATTTTGAGTTATTTTGGGCTATAGGTTAATTAAATGCAGTAAGGAGGTCATATTGGGCATAATACTTGGAGGAACCACTTAGTGTAATAGCTCATTGGAATCGGGAGGAACCACACTACTGGATAGGATGATGAAAAGTGACTTTCAGTGGCCAGGGAAGCCACAAAGAGAGATAAGGTGCTTTTCAAAGGTAAAATAGTTAATTAATTAATTAAAGTGATTTATTTAATTAATTAATAATTAATAAAGTAAAAGCCACTTTGGAGGGACAAGGAGCAGGAAGGATAAAAGAGAGGCAAGGGCCTCTATTCTATCATTCTTGTTGTTTTATCATTTTGATATCTGACTTCTAGCTAGTGAGCCCATGCACATGGGGGTTTTGACTTAACAAACCCTAGAGATCAACTCGGTGGTGAAAGATCCCACCCAACCTGGTCCAAGCTTGGTCACAGAGGTGAAAGATTCCTCCCTCACCATTCTACATCAGATCTACTCATCTTCAGAGGGGTTTTACATCAGCCACAGGTTCAGAGAGAGCTAGGGCATAGCTTCAGGAGGGTTTTCAGCAGGAGGGCGCACCATCTTGAGGAGAGGGGTTCGTTCCATGCATAGGAGGAGGATTTGGAGCAAACGGACTATTGGGTGTTCTTTGTAGGGCCTAGGACGCCCTTTCTATCCTTTCCCGGAGGAGGTTTCTCTACTGTATTAATTATTGGAGCTCAACACAGGTTCAGAGAGAGGAGGGCGCACCACAGATTGAGGATCTAGTCATTTGATTGGTCAAATCTTCATCATTCAGCCCGAGACTTTACCAGAGGGTTTCTAGTGGCACGATCTACAGTTTGGGATCTTTTCTAGAGGGTTTGGAGGCCATTTTCATAGAGGCCGAATTCTTGGTCTTCTACAGCTAGGAGGGCACACTGCAGATTGATGATTCAGCCATCTACAGGGTCAGATCTCCATCATTTTGTCTGAGACTTTATCGGGGAGTTAGCTTGGCCCGATCTATAGTTTGGCACCTTCCTTAGGGGATTCAACAACTTATTTCTTCGAGGCCGAATTCTTGGTTTGATTCAACCAGTGAGGGGCACATTGTGCTAGGGAGATCTTCATATTTCAGCTGGGTTGTGAGTTGGTTCATTTGGGTTTTTGGTCTATAGCTTGGAGAGGCTTTTGGAAGTCTGGATCTTCTTCTATATTGTATTTTGGTGGTCAGATACTCTACTATCTTATATGTATTTCAGATCTGCGCATTTTGTATGAGGGCAACCATTATTATGAATAATATTAGATATGAGGTATTTTTGGGTTATCTCTTGTATTGTTGATCTTGCATCTTGTTGAGGTATGTTCCATTGCTACATCTATTTGATTATTGCTGCAAATACACATAACAACCATCAGTATAAACCTTAGTGCAATCTAAAAGACTAAATCAACAAAGTGTTTGATGAAATGCCACAACCAAAAAACAGTTAAAAAATCCTGAAAAACGAAATGTTCTTGGCACCTTGGCTTGGGAACATTACAGTGGTATTAGAGCGTTGATCCTCCTAGCCAGTGGGGATTAGCGCATGCAGAAATACAATGGAGATGGATATTAAGGATTTTGCTAGAGAGGTTGTATGTTGTGAATGGGACTAATACGCCTCTAGTGAGGTGTTTAAGGCTCAAATAACATTCCAACAACATTTATTTATAAACAATCATAGGTGGAGCAAAGATGAGGTTACACATTGGGTCAACATGACAGAGGGATACAGAGCCAGAACAACTAGATGGAGGGAAGCACAGAGTAACCCCACACCCACCAGGAGCAGGCAACTTTGCTACAGTTGCAAAGTGCCTTGGGAACCAGATCATAGATGTAGGGGTAAAGGTAAGAAACACATTATTGAGGTGCACTATGACAGTGATGATGAGGTGTGAGGATGCAGCGATAGATGCTTATTTGGAGAAATTCGATGGTGCTAGTGACTCTTACACAGAGGCTAGTGATTCTTGCACACCTGAGGGGGATAGTGACCCTTGCGTATTGGATAGACAGTTGGAGGGACAAGATGATAGCACCTATACTTCAACAACCATATCACATAGTGTTGATGACCTTACACTTCAACAGAGTGGTGACACTTGTGGGGATTTACACGTGTTAGCACCTAGACCTGACGGGCTTCCTATGATGTCTGTGACACATTTGTCATCTTTTCAGAAACCCATGATAGCCACGTCACATGAGGATATCAGTGGCATCTCAGATATGATGGAGGAGCATGGTGTGAGGGATGCACACCATGGACATATGGATCCACAGACCCAGGAGGAGAGACATGACTTGGAGACAATGGACTTTATACATACATATCAGCATGAGGAGATTGAGTCACCTCTTTTGGAGACTCCATTAGTTGAGCAGGTTATAGAGACTGATAGATTGATGGGACACTTACTTCCAGGATCGGCCTGTAGTGATGAGGATGTACCCGTTATTGATCAGGATGACCATATCTCGTCTCTGGACACATCTATATGGGACCCAGGCACAGATGATAGTAACAGGGTGAGTGCACAGGAGGATACAACTGCTCATACAGGATACAGTATGATTCAGAGGGAGCTAACAGTTGGTGATGAGGTGCAGTCACATATAGGAGGACCCAATAGCATAGTGGACAAGGATCGATTTAGTGCTTTATCTTTTGTAGAGAGTGTTGTTGGGGATTCCAGGGTTGACACTAGCAGTGAGGGGAAGGAGGTAGCACTTCAACACGACAGTGATCAAGAGTCACGCTATTTGGAAGGACAGTTGAGAGTCAGTGAGGATACAATCATGGTAGCCACTAGGCGCATTGATGACATGCATGCATTGGTGGTAGATTATTGCTGGAGGGCATCAATGGCACATGATAGTTCAGATGGGGGATTTTCCATGGATGACTTTCATACTCTCAGAGAGAGAGTGTTTGTGATGAGGGCTGACTACCAGTAGTTGTTGATGGACAAGGATTACCTATTGGGGATTGGCGAGATGTATCACGGGGCCCTGAGGGAGCAGGAGTTGGCGGTGGATAGACTCACTCGTGAGATGAAGAGCACCCGAGGATTCTTGAGAGGCACACAGATAACCCTTCAAGAATCAAAGTCCAGGTCAGAGGAGCTTCTTGAGGAGGTTAGATAGAGATCCACTACATCTATCTTAATGGAGAGTCAGATATATCCTTCAGTCACATTGCTAGGGGATGTTGGTGGCTTGGCAGAGGAGCACTAGTTGATGGAAGAGCATGAGGAGTACCCAGGATCACTGATGAGTATGGAGAGTTATGAGCCAGAGGTGCATGAGCTACCCTCCATGAGGATCTTTGAGACAGTCGAGCACTCACATACGCATGGGGACTCCAGAGCCAGCGGAAGTTTTAAGGACACTTCCATTTGTGGCCCAGGATTGGATGACCTTCGTGTCGAGGTTGACCCAGTAGTACATCTTGTATCCATGTTGCAACAGGAGTATACAGGAGATTACATGAGTATCCAGGAGCATACAGTGGTGAGTGATAGTTCATAGAGACATGTCGAGATGTGCAGTGAGATTCAGATGGATGTATGGGATTGCAGGGAGGAGACACACTTAGTAGAGCATGAAGATGTCTCTCCTTGGCAGCAACAGATAGTACTGGGGGATCACCTTCACAGTAGTAGCAACTATAGGGGTGAGGATGATTGGGGTTCAGTGATGACTACAGGCGAGTATGTACCATGGTTACCGGTGGACGAGCTTTTGGTTGAATCCTTGGGATTGACCAAAGCATATGATACATTCCAGTCCTACAGTCAGCCACAAATGTTTTTGTTAGCCTTTCTCGACACTTTTATCATTGACAGTAGCATGGGGAGAGATAGACATTGGCAGAGGACATGGAGAGTGGTTGGGCTGAGATCACCTGACATGAGTGCTTTTACGACATACAACAGGATAGGGGTGGATCGTCATAGGCAGACAATTGAGCCTTTGTGCGTGATGGTGAGCATCATAGGCCAGGGTATAGCGAACATCTCAAAGGGCGACACATTTAGAGATTCTCATGAGGATGAGCACGGAGGACTTCCGACAGTGATCAGTATGACACAGGAGCAGTTAGTAGGGATTGGAAGTGATAAAATTCCAAGTTTGCCATGGGATTTGGGAGTTCATTTTGTTAGCAGGTTGTTTCACTTTATGATGACCTAGGTTGTGCCAGAGAGCCACATACTCCACTTTGGGTTGGTTTTGAGTGGGCCTGCAGGGACTTGTCCTATGGAGCGAGACAGTTTCCCCCTCTTGATCATCATGATCGAGCATGGAGATGGTTGGGCAGGTACTATTTCCACAAAGATTCTTTTACAGATGCAGCTTCTGGATAGGACGTCCAATTGCTATAGGTATTTCAGCTTGAGGATCCAGGAGTGGGGGATCCAGCATGTATACAGGGAGCAGACAGTCATGGTCAGAGTAGTGCATCTCCAAGATGGTTATATTTGGGAGAGACTAGCATGGGACCCGAGGATTACAGGGTTGAGCATATCACTTACTGATAGAGGCGAGTGGACCCTTGCAGGGGAAAGTCATTTTGACTTTCCAGTGAGCTTCAGTGTTGAGGAGAGCACATCACTTGAGGGTGTCTCGTGGAGGTCTTGCAGTACCCCACTATGGCAACAACATGGGCAGTTGATGGAGACCGTGTTGGTCTTGATATGGATTCGGGGGATGGACTCATTCCGGGATGAGGCCATGTGTCATGTGCAGGAGACTCCTAGTGTTGATATGATTCAGGATCATGCTTCAGAGGGTATTGCAGTTCACATCCTGATATGGGACCTGTTATCCCCGATATCTAGGGATAACTAGGAGATCATGTCTCGAGGCCCACATGGTCCTAGACATGGAGTACCGAGAGCGAGATTGACTTGAGCATGGCCCTGGAGGGCCCATCCTTCTTCTTCTCAGCCAGACTTGTCCTGTCAGCAGTAGCAGCTTCCATCACTACCGGCCTGGGCTTGCATCGGAGAGGACTCTTGCTCCATGAGGTAATTGGTCCGAGGTATCATGGTATGTGTCATATTTGATTGTTATAA
>ML789332.1:6511-23838 GCA_009831015.1 Picea engelmannii
AATTTTTCTTATGTTTTGTTGTGTCAAAGTTAGGTACAATGGGAACCACCTTTCTAATCTTCCCTAGCATACTAGATCCTTGGTCGCCACATGTTTGGGCTACACCTCTCTTCAATTTGTGACCCCCATCATCTCCCATAGGTCAGGGTTAAAATTTAACTAGGTTAGCATTCCTTTGGAAAATCCAAGCTTCACATTTCTCTAGAAGCTTCAAACAATGTTTAGTGTTATGGCTAGTGGTTCGACAGTGGCCACACCTAGGCCTCCTAAAAAGTATGACCAGGGTTGTCACAATTTTAGCATTGAATAGGTCTTCTTAGTACTTCACCTCAACCTCCTCCTTGGTTTCTACCTACGCTAGTGTTGAAATTACCAATTTCCTCCACTGTTTTTTTTCAAAATGGTTTGCCAAGGCTTACAGGGCTCTACAATTCACATCTCTATGAGTGTTAGACTAATAGAATTCATAAATCAATGTTACAGGCACAGATGAACATTTCTAGAGATCTTACACAATTGGGTAGGTGTTCATAAGTCCTACAAATCTCATAGAGATCATTCTTAGTAAGACATTGTAATACACTTTTTTCCCCCAACTTGTAATTAATCATTAATTAGGATTACCATGCTATGACATGTCAACAATGTAAATGTATTTTTGTTTAGATTGCCAACGACTGACTGTGGAGGTGAAGCCTTAAGAGCGGGGAAACTTTGGAGAGGGTTCATTATGTCAAAATGACCCAAATTTCTCCTGATCCCAAGGAGAAATCAATTAATAAGAAAAGGAGAAATAATAAGCCTCATCCTGATCCCAAGGAGAAATCAATTAATAAGAAAAGGACTAGTGGTTGAACCATCAACCACCCCAATGAATGGAAGCATGGAGGGTCTGGTTGGGGAGACATAAAACTGTTAGCCCGAAGTACCATAGGGGGCAATTTTTCCTACAGGCCTAGACTGACCCGAGTTTCCTTCTGACAGAAGGAACATGATAGGTCCAGAACCTTCCTAAGGAGGAAAAAGGCGTGCAAGGAATACACGCACATGACAAAAGACAATATGCACACAGGGGTGTGCGACCCAGATATGCTAAGAAGAAGAAAGGAAAAGAGGAGGTGGCTCCCGTTACTGGAGAGAATCCATAAAACCTGACTCGAACAAGAGGTCGTGAGTTTGATGCTGAGGGAGCATCTCATAAACCTTGCAAAGGTCATGACAGAGAAAGAATCAATGAGAAACTACAAAAGTTCCCTAGTGATATCATGGTTTGGCACGGGGGTGGCTAGAGCACTATTCATGAATGTCTTTGAGCCTACGGTTGGGTGGAGAGGCTAACACCCACAGTCAGTTGGTCAGCTATCACTTGCAATAGATAAGTGTTTCATTTACCCTGTGCACTTAAATTAAAATTCATGTTTTGAATGTCTAAGTTTACTTATCTCTGGTTTAATTGGGTAATGTTATGTTATCTACTTTCAGAGTTATATGCTTGTGCGTGCATTTTATAGTTAAAGGAATGAACCTTTGATATTCTATAAGTTTCAAATTGTTTCTCTTTTGTAATCCTAGTGCAAGGAATACACATATACCGATCTGAGTATAGAAGCTCGAAGGAGAGACCCGTGCACAGTGTGCAGGGCCAACACTTAGTGAAGCGTTGAAAGGTTCTCAAGGTGAGCGAGTGCAAGGAGTGCACGAGAGACTTTTCTAAGTCTCAAGCTCAGGAAAGATAGTGAGATTTAGGTCTCGAAAGGAAGGATTCTTGTATTTGGAGGACAAGATCCGTTTAGGAGGAACCCAAGTATTTCACAATCATTGGGTTTGGATAAGAAGCACGAGTGTTAACCCCTCGAGTCTTTCAGACTTCGCAAGTTTGACGAATGTTGTGTATTCGTCATAAAGGAGGCTCAATCTCCCAAGTCCCGGAGCCTGAAGTTAATCTGGGTCATTGGTAGTAGAGGGACACATGGTCCTTAGATCAACAGTCATTCGGAAGCCTAGTTCTCCGGTGAAATCGAAATACAATCACAAGAGCGTGCGAGTTTCGTGAAGCTTCGAAGGCTAGAGAAAATCCTGGTCATTGGCGTCAAGTGCATGTGGCGACAGATCGAGTGTGATTCAAAGTTCAACAATCTAGAAGATATGAGGTGTGTTGTGCTTTGGGTAGAGAGCTCCTGAAGGCCCAAGTGGATCTCGACCGCCCATTATAGAGTGCACGTGTAACGTTGATCAGATTTCTCTTTGTGTTTAGAGTTCGAAACTCCAGAAGGAAGTGTGTTTCAAGGTGAGGAAACCTTCGAATGTCGAAGTTACGAAGTGACATGAACCATCGATTTGAGAATGCATAGGGATCCCTCCTGCCCGCTGGATCCATACTATAGTCAACACTTCGACGAAGTCTTACTTCGAGAGGATGACGATGTCATGACATCAAACTCCCGGAATGTTGGAGATGTGAATAAACGCGAACCATAGATATAGAGACCCTTCGGGATCTCTCCTAATCGTTATATCTAGACCATGGACAGCCCGACGTTGACCACTTTGGGAGCAAGGAGGAAGTCACCCCACGAACTCCCCGAACGCCAAAGTTATGAAGTAACATAAGGCATCGATCTAGGGGTTACATGGACACACCTTGACCATGAGATTGAAGGGCCTGGAAAGCTATCAATCCAGAGTGACGTGGCACAAGGACGCCATGCAGGGTGATTTGGACCCACGAACAATGTGCCATGTGTCACCTGGATTCATGTGTTTTGCATACCTTATAGGCCCATTAACACGTGGCACGTGTCACCCACTGAAGGGGCCACATGTCATCTCTGCCTTGCAGTGTATTACACCTGGCACTCACCACTTGGTCTATTTGGCGGGAGGAGTATGCATGACCCACTTATATTTTCCTTTGTATCTAGTACGTCACCACATGCGAGGGTGGACCCTTCGAAAATCTGGGACCTCGAGGGTTTGGGATGTAGTGTCGTGGTTAAGTCAAAAGGCTCGAAGGCCGGAGCCACATGGAGAGATTACTGGACTTCGAAAGTCCGGGTTTGAGACTCTAGAGGTTTGGAGTGTAGTGTCGAGGATAAGCCAAAAGGCCTGAAGGTCGGAGCTACGTGGCAGCACTTCGGGAGTTCAGAACTTTGGGAGTTTGGAACTCTGGGAGACTTGGGATGTTAGAACGTATGCTCCCAAAAGGGACGAAGGTCGGAGCTACGTGGAAGCACCTCGAGAGTTTGGGAATTCGGGACTCAGGAGGACATGCACGTAGGAAAGAAAGGGGACATTCAACGTCGAACGCCGAATTCCCCGTTAGCCTGTGTGTTAGACGAGGATTAAGCCCAGTCGTTGGATTGGTTGATGGATGGACCTTCCCTGTGGGATATAGGAACCTGTAAATGGTACAAACTAGATGGATCCATGTGGGCGCTACATGGCGCTCACACAATGAATTCCTAAAGGACTTCAGGAAGCCATAAATTGTAAAACAGAGGTTGGATTAGAGCCTAGTAAGAGTCGTTAGAAAGCTACAGGCGAGTAGAAGAGGATGAATCATCTTGGAGAGATGATTCGAGATAATTTGAGTAAGAAAAATTGTTATGCCCCATCCCTAGGAAAGGTACTTAGGGGTCGGGTGTGTTACAAATTAGTATCAGAGCATGGAAACAACACTTGGCTTGCTTGGGCTCATGAAAGAATCAAGTAATTTTTCTTTCTTAGAAAACTTTAAGGGAGAGGGCATACTACCCTACCCTATCTAGAAGAGCATGATTCAGACACAGGCGTGGATGGGTCAGAGAATAGTCATGAGACTATTTTACCAAGGCTAAAATGAGCTTGTAGAGAGTATCACTATCGTACGGAAATCATTTGCGTAAGTTCCTTGAGGAGAAGGATGTAGATTAAAATTCGGTTGGGATTTTACCCAACGACATTGAATCATACTAGTTCGTGGTGGAGGAAGCCTACCTTTTCTTTTAAAAAATGATGGCCAATCCTTCAGGAGTGGGATTATGCTAATGGGCACTAATAGCAAGACTTGGATGTGAATGGATTGAAAGGATCTGTAGCAGTAATAATTACTTCTTTAATGAAAGATTAAACCTTGTATATGTGCATTATCCCTCACGATTAGAGGATTTATGGAAATGGTAAGGTCAAATTACTTCAACTATAATGGATGAAGATTGTCGCTGGAATAACCTAGTAAGCAAGCAAAAAGGCACCCTATAGATTGAGAACAACCTTCATGAAGGTAGGAGTGAAGTGACAAGAGCGAGTTCAAAATATCATGGTTGTGCTAGGGTAGTGTGTATCCTTATTAACGTAAGGGTGTGTCTATGCAAGAGGAATGAGTCTGGTGACCATTCTCTGAAAAGGGAGAGCATGCACAACTCTCGGGTTTCAAAGGGAAATGAGAAACAAAATTTTGTTTCTGGGTACCAGAATTGTTGGGCAGTGTTTTTCTAATCAAGACGATAAATAGAGCTGTAGAAATATAGAGTGATTGAGTGAGAAATCACATCAGCCTCCATTTCTTGGTGATAGGAAACTAATCTACTAGAATTTCCGTGGGAGGAGGAGAGTGACCTCCGTCCCTGACTATTGTTGAACATAAGGAAGAATTCTAGGTGTAATGGTTAACACTGTATTTATGAGTGGGAAATGTTTTCATGGAAGTTGAGGCAAGAGTGTTTTCTTGCTAGATGTTATCATGTAGAAAGTGAAACATAGTTATGACTATGTCTGTTAAACTGCCAGGTGGATGTCATGTGAATGATTGCAAGTTCCCAACCGAGAGGGAAGCTCAATGTTGGGTATCTCTATGGAACTTGTCATGAGAATGGCAGTGAGATCCTTGGGAGAAGGATCTGGAAGTTTGATATGTCCAGGAAGGACATGGAAAGGGGTACAAGCAATGAGCTTGCATGATGAATGTTTAACTATGTATGTATATGCTTGAGTGCATCAATTTAATGCATTGTGAGGTTTCTTGATATGAAGACCGATATTAAGACCAAGTAGATATGAGTGGTATTAAATGTGCAAGTGATGCACATGTATGATGTAAGAATATATGTGTAATAAAGGTACTATATGACTACCTGGATGAGCGAAATGTAAGGCAAGAATTTCACTTGCCAAGATTGAATGAATACCATGGATGCATGGATGACTCTATTCTGAAGAGTCATGAGAGTTTCATTGTGAGTGATATCCTAAGGGAATGTGTTCCATTCCCTCAGGAAAGGCTAGTATAAATAGATGAAAGAGTAAAGGAGTGAGGACGTTATGTTGCCTTGATAAAAGGAAACATRATTTTTCCTTTGAGGACCACATGATAACAAGTGTGAACAATCATGAGTTAAATGATTTTAATGTAAATATGTATGTGAGCTACAAAATATACCTATGGTAGATACACATAGGCTTATGATTATGCATATGGTTAAGTACATCATGGATGTAAGTTAACAAGACAAGGAATGTGTGTGGATAAATAACCTGGATGGTTAACAAAGATGCATGGAAATATTCGGTAAACAACCAAAGCTAGCTAGAGGTTGAGGCCATCACAAATAGTAAAGGATATGCAACAAGGAAGTTGCATGCTGAAGGAGTTCCTTGTGGAGGAATTGTGTGAAGACTCTGTCAGGAGAACAAAGTCACCACCTTAATGACTGTTGAGAATTGAGTAGTGGGCTGCAAGCATATGTATTTATATAAGAATCCTCGATTACATTCTAAAACAAAATATATGAGTGGAAAACTAACAAACGAATGTAGACCATTTTGATAATTGAATGGTAATGTGGAGCATGCACTAGTTCATGATTCATTATGAACAAAAAGTTTGCTATTAAAGCATGATGATGTATCCTAAGGGTTAGGGTGGGCCTAACCAAGGTTGCTCAAGGAAAAGAGCAGGAAGATCACAATAAGGAGTAGATTGCATAAACAAAGAAGGAGAAGAGGAGAAACACTTTTCTCACCATAAGAAATCTGAATTGTTTAACAGAGTCGTATGCTTAAAAGAACAGTTGTGAAAACAAGTACAATTGGAAAAAGGAAAATAAATAGACAACTAGGTTTGAATGAATGGGCTTGGTTGAGCCATATAAAGTAAAGGCATTGAGGTCTTGGAAAGTAACTCAGTTGGACTGAAAGTCTAGGGATGTGTAGAAGGAGTTGGACCAAGGAAGAGTTCTTTGATTCCTTCCTTGTTGTTTATTGTAGTTCTTTGGTATGAGAGATTGATTTACTAATGCAGGTAAATGTTTTGACATCAGAGTTATTATGGTTGTATGATTGTAGAAAAAATTGAAAATTGTCTGTGTTTCATTCATGGAAACATTGAGGATAGTGTGATGAAACGCATAAATATATGCTAGGACATATATGAAAACGTCCTATTAATTTAAATGTTATGACACATGCATTTGACGACTACAAATATATATATATATATATATATATATATATATATATATTTGTGATGTATTCCATGTATAAGAAATCATTGGAGTTGTTGAGAAAGATAGTTGCCAATGATGGACAACCTCAAGCAAAGGATGACTATGAGAAGCTTGTTTTTAAAAGATTTTTGAAGGGAATTTAAAAGTCCCCATCAAGCACCATCGATGAGGTAATATCAAAGAGGGTGCTATCGGCTAGATTAGGTATAAAAAAATGTCCATACTTATGTGGAATAAGGCATGAAGGAATTTGGTAAGAATCCCTTCTGAAAAGATTTCATTATCTTAAATATATGCCAGTCAAGGATGAGTTATAATCCTTGAAAGAAAATGCATGAGTAAAGAGTACCATAGGTACAATGACCAATCTAGGGAGAATGGGAATAAAGGTGTTCATAGTTAGCACATTGCATGGAATTGCTTTGAGGAAATGCATGTTTGCATAAAGGGAAGACAATGGATTTTCCATTGAGGAAGGAGGAACTTCCAATATTTTGCTTACATTGTATAGGTGTTAAAGAAAAGAAAATTTGGGTGGCCATGAGTGTTGGCACCCTAGTTACTAAGGAAAGAAGAATGTTTGGGTGTATTCAAGAGCAACTTGTAGTTTCATATGTGCTTATTTGGGACCGTGATCATCCTGTAGCAGGAAGCACAGTCCTGCTACAATAATAAATGAGAATGAATAAGACATATAGTGAAGAGGTTGGTTAAGATCCAACACACCATGGCAAAGTACTTGTCATAAAGTGTGGCAAACTTAAAATCAATGCAAGGGTGCATTGGGTATGAATGTGACCATGAATATTGACACATTGATTAAAGTCATTTGATATTTGAATTGTATTTGGAAAATTTAGTATGTTGAAAGGATACATACATAAATATTATAAATAATAATATTTCCTTTTTCTCTGTACCCTTGAATGGATGAAAATGAGTTGGAATGTTAGTATGCATAGTTTTGAAAATCTAATGTCCATGAAAACTAACAATTGGTTTGGATGAGGAATGTTGAAATTTCAGGAAGAAAAGAGGTATTGGATATGGCAGTGTTGTAATCCCATAAGGAAGACCAATTTCCTACTGAGCTAAACTACTATGGGAAGGAAAGCCCCATACTTGTGGACCTGGTTCCTGTGTAGAATAGATCTGAAAATAAATGGGAAATTGGAAATCTGTGGGTAACATATTTGCAAGAAAATTCTAAATTTAAAATTTATGATAATATCTCATGGCTTCTGTATCCCTGTGATACAGATGAGATGAAAAAATATCTGTCTAGGGAGGACAGATGAAGGTTGTCAAGTTGGAAAGCATGAAAGAGGATATTGATTGGGACAGGAGAACCCTATGGTAATCCATGATCACCTTAGAACATGTTGTGTTATGGTAACACAAGCCGGAGAGATGCCTCGACAGAGCAAGTCTGAGGGATGCCTCAACTATAAGGCTCAATGAAGTCCTTAAAAATCTTCTTGTGCAAGAAAGCCTTGGCAAGGCAAGATGGATCAGCTAAGGAATTGTATAGCAAGGGGATGCCTGAGCCGGGGCCTAGAGGGTGACTAACCGCATGGAAGAAGGGACTTTGACAATTCTCACATACTATTGATCGAGATCATGCACACAATGGGTATGTCTAGGAGAAATAGTGGGCCAAGATAATAAGACAACCATGTGGATACAAATCCATGAACTGCACAGATGATTATTGTGCTAAGTTATGAAAATTTTCTTGAATTTTGAATAACAGTAAAATGTTTTCACATGAAATTGTGATTAATATGCATGTTTTCTAGGATTATTGAAGGCAGGTGACAAAGGCCAAGAGTTTGGAAAGGACCTGACCAAGAAAGAGGATTAATATTTCTGAAGTAGCTGAATGACAAAGGCATGCCAGGTGTTATTGAGAAAGAACACCGAGGATGGTGTTCCCTTTTGTTAGCACTGCAATTTTTCAGTTAGAGTCAATCCTAGATGAGTCGAAGTTCATGTGTTGAAGCTTGTAAGGTCAGGTACTAAACAACAAATGGGTCGAAGTCGGCAAGTGGCGGGTCTAGCCCTTGGAGTCAGGAAAGGGCGTCATAATTAGCCATGTGCGACTTGTAAAGGTCATTTTCCCAAAAGGTTGAGTCCTATTAGAAAGAGGGAATTTACATGCCAGAGGTCAAGGAAAGTTGTTAGAATAAAGGTCACATCGACAGATATAATGAACATCATCACCTAATTATGAAGTCAGAAAGGTCAAGACATCACGACGATCATATCACGTATACTCTACAACTCTTATCATTTGTACTTTGCACACTTCAAAGTGTACCTGTCGCGCGATTTTGCTGTGCAAATCTTTAGGCTGCTTCCAAACTTCTCGTCACCATGGATTTATCATCCTCTGCCATGATTCCATCCCTCGCCAATTCAATTATAAATACCATTCACCCTGTGTGTTCCTCCTTTACCATCCGAGTTTGTGCGTTGTCTGTGATTTTTCTTGCAAGTCCCGAGTCCTTTTGCTATGGGAAAGTCGATTGCCATCAGTTATGTTGTGAGTCTATTCATTCAAGATTGTTGTGTCTCCTTCATTTTTAGTCATGGTTTGAATCCTATTGGAGTTTATCGTGAGCTAGTGCGTCAGGCAATAGTTCTTCTCGCATTCAACCTCTCTTCTTCAGAGTCCTTTCCTGTTACGTTGAATTGCTTTCCACATCCAAATTCCCTAGCTCACCACCAGTGTCGCAGTGCCTTGCCACCATGTCAGAATTTTTTTTCGTGTTTCCCTACTGCGACGAGCCTACTGTTGTTGTTTATCACAACATCGACCTCCTTCAACGCCGAAGGTTTTCATAGCGCCTGGTGACCGCGCCGTAAACTCCTAGAGTTGTTTTTGGATGTCGCGCAAATTTTTCGTCACTTCCATTCTGACAGGTCTCTGTGAGGTATATCATTCTCCATTTGTCACGTAAAGAGGGTGTTATCATTCATTACCATGTGCATGAAATAAATACACATTCGCATCATGACAACATCCCAAGACATAAGGAAGAAGGCGCGAAGTGGCAGAGTTGTGAGGCTCGAACCTCAGGACTTGGCATTAATCAACGAAGATTCGAATGTCAAGGCACCTTTTGAATAGATCAGATGTATACACTATTATGAGAAGATCCAAGGATACAACATGAAACTGGATGAATGGTTCACTCTCATATTTAATGGGTTCTGCATGACCATTAGAGGAATCACATTCCGGGTGACGGAGGAAACTCTGTCAGTTGCGACAGAGATCCCTCCACGTGGTGAAAGGTGGTCTAAGGGCATGCCTTTAGACATATTATGCTATGAATACTTTATCAAGCCAAACTGCATGAACAAGAAAATCGGAGTGGGCGTTCCGAGTAAGTATCTTCGGGAGCCTTTCCAAAAGATACTAAAGGTGATTAGAAGGTATTTCACCTGTGAAACAAGATCTGACAGAATATACCCACACCACATCAAGTTGTTGATGCATTTCATAGGGAAAAGGCCTTTGAACTTACCTTTCTTCTTGCACCAAATCCTAGAAAAGGTGGCAGACAACATCCATGCCGAAGTCGACCAGCCGAGGAAGAACTTATTCCATATATCATTGATCAGGTTGTTGGTAGTCGAGGAAAAGAGACGGTTGGACAAATACTGGGATGCATTTCTAATTTCAGCCGACATCCCCAGGGACCCCAAAGGAGACCTCCCTCTACCCATGGGGGAAACAACATCTCGCAACCCAGGGGAAAGAATGGATGAGGTTGCAGGAAAAGGAAAGGAAATAGAAGGCTCATCATCCCAACAACTAGTTCCCTGGAAAAGAGGCAGGCTGAGGTTGATCAAGAAGCCGAAAGATACCCAAGCTCCCAACAAACTGCACACCCAATCTGTTGCTGAGAATTTACTTGTGTGCGTTGTTTGGCTAGAAACTATTGAAGGTTCAAGTAGGGGAATCAGTGAAAGATGAAGAAGGTCGGGCACCAAATACATGAGGGTTCAAGAGTCGTCACAACAACTAAAGCAAGCGCAACTCGCTATTTCCGAATTATGCCAGGAGAACAAAGAATTGATAAAACAGTTAGCAGAAAAGACTGTCGAGATGACAACATTGCAGAGCCCAGAAGGGAATGTAAATCGGCTTAAAATATAGTTCATAGAAGCGCAATACATAATCATTCAGTTGTGCGAGGAATAGAGGATGTCAGAGGAAAGAATCACAGATCACTTCAAGGAATGTGGAATGGCCATAGAAAATGTTTGTGCAACTCTTGCCAATGCTCAAACAAAGCTAAAAGGGAATGCGGTCTTGTGGAGACAAGTGAAGAATCTAAAAAGCCGAAACTGGTCTCTTAGGAAAACACTCAGAGTATTAAGATTGCAGGTGAGGCCAGAGGCATGATTGACTTGACCCCATTTTTGTATTTTTGAACATGGCACAAATTTTTTCTCCCCTTGTGTCCTATTTCCTGCCGAGAAACAAGAAGTCTGGTGGGCACTCACATGGTGGATATTCGTCCCACGGATGCTGTAAACCCACCTGTTGAGAAGGACAAGTGTAGGAGAAACGCATGATATTTTTGAAAGAGATGTGTGTTCCCCCGACCGTCATCGCCACCTTGGAAGCACGAGAGAAAACTAACAACCATTTGCCATACCAACTCGCCACATGCATACTACAACCAATGATCATGCGACAACAACTAGAGCCCATTACACTGGGTGGCAGAGTTTCTGACAGTGCGCTCGATCATTCGGGTAACTACTCAAAGAGAAACATCGATGCATCACCTCCTAATGATTAATCTTACTGATGATCAAACGATCATGACAAAGACATCGGTTATGATATGATTGGGTGCATTCGGGCTTCCATATTTAGTAAACTCTATTCGAAAGGTTGTCTGGCAAGGAATAACCATAACCAAAATTCTAGGAGAAGTAGTTTGAGGCATGGTATCCCAAGGGGCATAGTTTATCTATATATTGTATATTTTCAATGTAATCCAGGTTGGTTGGAAAAGTAGTGTAGACAGTACACTATTGAATGTAATCGTTGAACCTGATTGAAATATAATGTAGAAATCATGAGGCTTTGATGAAAAGATTCTAATGGTGGTGGTTTGATGTATTGTGATCTCAACTATGTATGTACTTCCTGTTCTTTGTATATTCATGCCTTTCTTTTTTTTAAATTGAAACATTTAATACTTCTAGAATTCATCACGCGATGCTTTAGACTTCACCATTTAAACTCTGTGTTTTCTCCTAAGTAATTTAGAATTCATCTTCAAGGGTGCTTTGAGTTGCTTTATGTACTCTTTCTTTCGCCACACACAATGAAATTTGAAATGAAAGACCATTTTTTGCTTATCCTTTATCCTCTCAAAGTTTCATCTACCAAGTCATTTATTTCTCTCGCTTTCAGGAGGTTGACTCCATGGCCCAAGCTTTTGTATTTCCTTTCTAGCGAAACTAGAAAAATTTCGCAAACATAATAAATCTAGCCGACAATTTAAAGTCATTATCTGTCAGAGACTAAGTCTCAGAGAGGGCCCTCTCTAGGTTGGAAAGGATAGTTTCCAGTATTAAAGTTGGTATGTAGGTTACTTCTGTCATCTGTTTTCTCAGCCAAACAAATTTACAGAGTGCTAACATCTTGGCGTCGTTGCCGGGGACGAAATTGAATAAAACTTTCCTTGGGGAAACAACTAAACCTTTAGTTTTGACCCCTGAGGGTAACAGTGGGTCAGACATTTATATTGGCTGAAGCCTTTTTTACCCTGGTGACTCCAATAAATAAGACCAGTAGCATAGAGTAGTTAGAAATCATAAATCCTAGCTCCAAAGAAATTTTATACAAGAGCCAACCTGTGTCTGATCCTAAAAAAATTCCGCACAAAGCAAAGGAATAGATACCAGACATGTTCTATTACCTGGACATGAACTTATCTCCACCCAAGGATGGAGTACAAAGCATCGATGACCTTGAATTTGATACATTGTTTGAGCAAACTCTGTTCAGGTCTAAATCAGAATCCTACTTGGATGAAATAGTCTCCGATGAGAAGAGGTTCCAATCTGTGACACCAACTAACCCTCCGTGAACTTCCATAATCCCCACTCAGACCATCCAACAATATCAAAACCCTCCTAGAGTTATGGCCACCATATTTTCCCCTCTTGCCTTGCCAACCCAACTACATGATTTTCCCCAGAACTATAATCAGAGGATCAAGTTATATGATGTCGAAGGAAATGCTTCTACCCAAAATCACTTGGATTGGTTTAAGGATTTTGTTGACCTGAAAGAGGTCGATCATGAGGACGCAAAAATGAGATTGTTTGCGCAAAGCCTCTCAGGGGAGGTCAAGAAATGGTTCAAGGCCCTTCAAACAACAAGAACCCCTGATTTTACAACTTTGAAACATTGTTTCTAGCCAGATGGGGCGATAAAAAGAATCCTTTGCAATTACTAAATCAGTATAACAATATAAAAGATCACTAGAGGAAACAGTGCAAGAGTTTTCGACCAGATTCATGAAGGTTTATAACTCAATCCCCACAGAAGTCCAACTGCCTCTCGAAGCTACCCAATTTTGATATGTTGATTCCTTTGACAATGATTTCTTCTTTCTGCTAAGAGAAAGAAGATCTAATACTTTAGGTGCTATGATGAGTGATGCAATTGAAGTCGAAGTAAATCTGATGGCGTCGGGAAAGATCAAACAAAATTTTGACAGAAATGGGAAGAAGCCCTAGGGGGATGCGCAACCCTCTACGTCTCAATCATCAGATGAAAAGTTTGATTTGATGATGAAAAATATGGAGAAGCTTATAGAAAGGATGTCCATGGAGAACAAGTCTGCCACCAGGGAGAAAAATGATTTCCATCCCAGAAATCAAAACTTTAGAAGAGCTCCAGTCCCGCAGATCAAGAAAAAGGACCAGAGAGATCAAGGTGACCAGTAGATAAGACCTCATTTCCAAAACAACTATGCAAATGAAGACTTTGATAAGATGATCCAAGACCAGATACATTATTGTGATGATACGAATACATACGTGTTCTTAACAAAGGGAGAAAACAATCAATTCATGAGCGCGAATGATGGTTTTATGTTGGAGATTGATGATACATTGTTTTCATAAACGAAGGAGTTAAAGAACGGATATCACAATGCAATCATGCATTTTCAAAAGAAATATAACCTCATGAGTAGAAATATGTCTCCAAAGCCTCCGAAGACAAATCCCACAAAGGAACCCCAGGCGAATACTCCTTCTTCAAGCCAACCAAAGAAAGATAATTCAGCAAGGGACGAGACAGAGAAAGGAAAATCAAAGGAAGAATCCCTAAAGAAATCGCGTGAGGCGAGTAAGGAAACGAGCGTCAAAGAGGTAGATAAAGCTCCTCCTCCTTTTAATTTTGAGAGATAAATGACCAAAATCAAAATCTTTGTTCCTTTTAGTGAGCTAATCAAGAAAGGAGAGTATAGGAACAAGATCATTAAGATGTTAAAGATGGAAGAGGCTCCTGACACCCTAAACATCCAAGATGACCACCCTACCATCTTATTTGGTCTGTGCATAGAAGAAACTAACAATAATGACGACGTTCCTCCTTTCTATGTCAGTCTCAAAATTCATGACATGACTTTGGATAATGCCATGTTGGATTCGGGCACGTCACGTAATCTCATGCCAAAGGTGGTCATGGATGAGTAGGCTTGGAAATCACCAGACCTTATAGATATATTTTTTCTTTCGACTCAAGAAAGGTGAAATATTTGGGTTTGATCAAAGACTTGGTCGTGTCATTATCTCAAATTCCATCAAAGAATTTGGTCATGGACGTGGTGGTTTTCGACATTCCCCCAAATTAGGCATGTTGTTATCCAGATATTGGGCCGCGAAATTAAAGGGAACCTTGCAGATGGACATGTATTATGCTACCATCCATGTTTTCGACCAAGAAAGAAGACTGTACAGAGAAGTTCTGCTCAAGTACATGGTGAGTAGAAAAACCCAACCGAACAATCATCCTATCTACTTTGTCGACACCGAAATTGGCTTCTCTATTTTTTATAATGACTTAAGTTTTGAAGAGGGAGAGCCAACAACTTTCATGATTGTTGAAGACAAGGCTGAGAGTTGAGCAGAGGAATGCACAGATCAGAGAAACCACACGGAAAATGAAATGTGGAATATGAGCTTCAACGGAGTTGTTAGAAGGGAGGGAGTTGGAGCCGGTGTGTGGATCAATCCTCCCAAAGTGGGCACAAAACTCTGCTCTTACAAGCTCACATTTGATTGTACAAATAACAGCTTGTGCAAGATAGGGTTCTGGAATCATCCTGAACTGAGTCATTGTGGAATTTTCTCTATAAAAAAATTTCTGTAATGTTTCAGACCCTGAAATCCGAAGGATATTCACATAAATTAGTAAGGTATCTTTGGTAAAAATTTCAGCTTCTAGGTCATCTTACATTTGTAGATACACCCTGTGGAAGATAGGGTATCTGACTAGTCCTATTGACTAGTCTCAAAAAGGTGTTCCAGGTAAAAACATGATAACTTCCTACTAGAGTATCCAAATTGAGTGAGACCAATTTCATTGGATAATGGACATTCTGTAGTATTTCTGGTACAAGTTTCAAAATTTTATATCAATTATTTTGTGTGGGGCATTGTAACACCCTGTTTCCCCCAGTTTGTAAATATAACTGGACTGGCCAAGGACTATGGCAAACTCATAAGTATGAATATGTGATGTAAATGGACCTACAGGAAGAGGTCAATGAATGTGAATAACATTTTGAATTTATTGCAGGACTACTGATGAGGGGATGTGCAGAAAAAGAGACCACGATGGCGGTGGAAGGCACCTGAAAAGGTGGCGTTAACTTCCACCAAGAATTAAATATCATATTTGGACTCCACTGGCCCGGGGAACCAAAAGTGGCTCGCTGTCCCTGAAATTCAATGCCTCGCAGGCTGGTAGGTGGATGGCTTGATGAGGGGTGGGATGGTGAACCGCCCATCCGTAGAGCCGTCAGGCCTGATCGGTGCAAGGGTAATCGTGCCACACACAACCTCGTGAGAGGATAAGGTGTATGGCAGAGACGATTGAAATGGCAGATGCGAGGGGAACTCTGGCAGTTTTTTTTTTTACGCAGAGTGAGTGATAGCAGAGAGGAAGGATTGCAACCTTCGCTCCTGGTCACTAGCAGATAGAGAGACGCAGTCTCAGAGCATCGTGGTCTCAGCTCGGGGGTGGCTAGTGGTAAATCCATTGGGAGTTGCTGAGCCTATGGTTGGGTGGAAACGAGCACCCCTCTCAGCAGTTGCACCCATTTCTAGTGTTATTTTCGGATAAGTGTTTTACATAATTGTATCTTGAAATTTATAAAACGATGTATATATGTATATGATCATAGAACAGTGAAATTATGAATGATTTCTGTGTAAGAATGTCAATGCAGTGTTTGATAAGAATGAATAGATATATGCTCATAACAGAGGAAACCACGCATGATGTGCGTGGATAAAGCAATTTTATTTATGCTTAGATTGAGCTAAGTTAGGTTCCCAGCCCATTCTCAGGAAGTTGCTTTCCCTTATCCGTCTCCAGGGATGCTCGGTACAGATCTCTTCACAGAGATTTCCTCCTTAGAAAGGTTCATAAAGGACCCATAAAAGGGACTTGAACGCACAAGTCTTAACAACCCGGTATAAAGAGGAACGACCCTCTTAAATCCCGAAGTAGCAGCGTAGGGATAAGTATTGATCAACGGATGAGATCCTGTCAGAGAGTTTGCGGTCATTCACGATCGTTAAATCAAAGGAATAAATGAGGGCGTTAAGTGCCATTAACCCTTTTTCCTCTATCTTCGTGAATAGAGAGGAAATCTGAATCGTAGACCCCCAGGCTCCATGAGAGCATCTGGACCGTTGATTTTTCCACGTGCAAAGAGCAGTAGAAAAGGGCGCGGCATCGAGACCGATCTGAATTGTCAGATTTGAAATAGGAATCGCGACAGTCGTTAGATCTATAGGGAGATAGATGAGGGTTAAGCCTCGTGAATAGGGGCAAAAAAGGATCAGAGCCGTCCATCTGAGGAGGATAGGTAGCAGAGATCCAGGGAACTCGTGAACTCGGAGGTTCGTGAGGTAGGAGTCCAAAAGTTGGATGCTCCAAGTCACGAATGGCGAAGCCATGAGAGGATCAGAGCCGTCCATCCGAGAAGGACAGGTGGCAGAGATCCAGGGATCTCGTGAGCTCGGAGGTTCGCGGGGTAGGAGTCCAAAAGTTGGATGCTCCAAGTCGCGAATGGTGAAGCCACGAGAGGATCAGAGTCGTCCATCTGAGGAGGACAGGTGGCAGAGATCCAGGGATCTCGTGAGCTCGGAGGTTCGCGGGGTAGGAGTCCAAAAGTTGGATGCTCCAAGTCGCGAATGGAGAAGCCACAAGAGGATCAGAGTTGTCCATCCGAGGAGGACAGGTGGCAGAGATCCAGGGATCTCGTGAGCTCGGAGGTTCGCGGGGTAGGAGTCAAAAAGTTGGATGCTCCAAGTCACGAATGGTGAAGCCACGAGAGGATCAGAGCTGTCCATCCAAGGAGGACAGGTGGCAGAGATCCAGGGATCTCGTGAACTCAGAGGTTCGCAGGGTAAGGGTCCAAGCATTTGGTGCTCCAAGTCGCGAGACGCGAGGAGCGAGAAAGAAGGGTAGCCGTTGGTTCTGGGTCGCAGGAGAACCGTCGGATCTACACGTAGGATCGTGTATCGGGGTTTCGTAAGTTGAAGCCCGTGATCTTGGCAACAGAA
>ML789332.1:44991-66649 GCA_009831015.1 Picea engelmannii
CAACAAATGATTCACAATTTTGATGTATTTGAGTGACCTTAGGAACTATAATTTCCTCCAATGGTTCATCTTCCACTTTATCCACTATTTAGGAACTAGGTAGAGAAGGAGTTGAAGCAGCTAAAGTGAAATATTTTTTATTTTTCAATACATCCTTAAAGGAAACCAACTTTGAAATTGAAGAGATCCTACGTCCCACAACTCCTCTCTATAATTGCAATACCAAATGGATAGTTGAATCTTTGCATAATATATAGTCATACATTAAAGATTAGTATTCCAATTGTTTACCCTAAAAAATGAGACAATGTTGTTCCACATGGACTCTCTATAAATTTATAATTGTTGCTTTAAGTTTACTAGAAAATCATCTGAATTCACTCACAAAAGTATGGTATTTCCACTGAAAGACTTTACCATCATCTAGAATCTATTCTTTATAATAGTGGTTTCACCAAATAACAGTCAGGTAGGTATTTCATCAAATACTTGGTATTCAAAGGTTTTAGCAAACCCTTGTCAAATATGCATTTTATCAAACACTTGGCATTCAAAGGTTTTAGCAAACACTTGTCGGACAATTTTTTTTATCAAACACATGGTATTCAAGTGTTTTTTCTAACACTTGGCATGCATGGATTTCATCAAACACTTGATGTGTAGATTGTTCATCAAATACCCAACATTTATCATGATCTAAAAGGCTTTCAAAACTACAATGTGTCGACGGAGGTACATGGCCCCTTTAATATTTAGAACGTTGTTCCCACTAAGTTATTCTTATAAAATAACTTTAATATTTAGAACGTTGTTCCCACTAAGTTATTCTTATAAAATAACTTTAATATTTAGAACGTTGTTCCCACTAAGTTATTCTTATAAAATAATAATGAGAGTGGGCCTTAATTGGTCTCACCTTTAGAAAAAGTTGGAATTATTGTGTTTTATTTTTAGATGGGGATTCGTTGAACAAACTGTTCTTGCCATTACGGAATGACAGTTGTGCAATAAGTGTGGAGGATTTTGTAAATCTCTCAGATCTGATGGAGCTGACGGCAATGGTAAAATCAGCAATTAAAGAAAGTACAATGACTACATGGACGGACCTAAGAAGGTTAGAAGTAATGTGTCTCTACGATGCAGATAGAGATGATGTAGTGGAGTATATTTTTCCCTTGAACATGGAGAATCTGAAGAAGCTGGAAGAGTTTACCCTGTACAGTTACGAGGGGGTAAGTTTACCCAACTGCATTTCTCAGTTTCAAAATCTGAGAACTTTGGAGTTGCTCGGGTGTTCCCAACTTAGGGAGCTTCCGGCGTGCGAAATTGGGAATGGAATTGTACGCGGGGGCTTTCCAATGTTGAAAAGCCTGTTGCTTAAGCAAAGTATGGTGGGATCATCTGTTGTGTCAAGTGAAGAAACAATGCCTGAACTCGAAGAAATATATATCGAGAATTGTAGATCGTTGAAGAGATTGGGAACAAAGAAATTACCTAGTTTAAAGAAGTTACAGATATTTCAATGCGAGGTGTTTGAAGCACTGGAAATTGAGAGGGGCGATCTTCCGATGTTAGAGGAATTGTCGTTGAATTACCTGGACAAGTTTGAGAGTATAGTGGGACCCTCTGGTGTGATCAATGACGAAGTTATGCCCAGACTTAAAGAGTTGTACATATGGGCTTGTCCATTGTCGAAAAGATTGGGATTAGAGAAGCTACCTAATTTAAGTAACTGTATAGCAGATAATGGGATGCATGAGCCTGGGCCTAGAGGGTGAGTAACCGTAGGGAAGAAGGGAATTTGACAATTCTCACACACTATTGATCGGTATCATGCACACAATGGGTATGTCCAGGAGAAACAGTGTGAAAAGATAACGAGACAACCATGTGGATACAAATCCATGAACTGCACAGATGAGTATTGTGCTAAGTTATGAAAATTTTCTTGAATTTTGAACAACAGTAAAATCTTTTCGCATGAAATTGTGATTAATATGCATGTTGTCCAAGATTATTGAAGGTAGGTGACGAAGGCCAAGAGTCTGGAAAGGACTTGACCAAGAAACAAGATTAATATTTCAAAAGCAACTGAATGAAAAAGACATGACAGGTGTTACTATGAAAGAACATTGAGGACGATGTTCCCTTTTAAGGGGGAGGGGATTGTAATACCCCTATTTCCTCCAGCTTGTAATTAATCATTAATTAGGATTACCATGCTATGGCATGTGAACAATGTAAATGTATTTTTGTTTAGATTGCCAATGATTGACTGTGGGGGTGAAACCTTGAAGTACAGGCCATGATATCACTACAGGAAAACAATGGGGAAATTGTGGAGAGGGTTCATTATGTCAAAATGACCCAAATTTCTCCTTGCTGAAATAATAAGCCTCATATGATCCCAAGGATAAATCAGTTAATAAGAAAATGATTGGTGCTTGAACCGTCAACCACCCCAATGAATGAAGCATGGTGGCTCTGTTTGGGGAGACAAAAAACTGTTAGCCCGAAGTACCATAGGGGGCAATTTTTCCTACAAGCCCAGACTGACCCGAGTTTCCTTCTGACATAAGGAACAAGATAGGTTCAGAACCTTCCTGAGGAGGAAAAATGCATGCAAGTAATACACACACATGACAAAAGACAAGATGCGCACAGGGGGCCTGCGACCCAAATATGATAAGATGAAAAAAGGAAAAGAGGAGGTGGCTCTCGTTAATGGAGAGAACCCAAAAAACATGACTCGAACATGAGGTCGCGAGTTTGATGCTGAGGGAGCATATGATAAACCTCGCAGAGGCCGTGACAGAGAAAGAATATCTGAGAAACTACAAAATTTCCCTAGCGATATCATGAATTGGAATGAGGGTGGCCAGAGCACTAAGAATGTGTAACGAACCTCCTCGTTACGACGAAAAACCTCTTATAACAAGTGCAAACATTTTTTTTTTGTGTGTGCGTGTGTGCAAGGGCAACAAGACATTTGACTTAGAGTCTCCCTACGACGACGACCATGGTGCATGCAATGCAATAACAACATAATGACCTAAGACACATATCAATCATCTGCAAACAATGAATGACCATCAACCAACAATAAATAAGACTGACTACCCATCTGTCCTACCCTACAATGGTTAGGACCTCCAAGACACATAAGCAATGCTCAAGCCCAGGTTCCCATCGATTTTAACCATTTAAGTTCTCAGGGTTGGTGACTGTTCTGAGGAACATGGAGGTGTCTACATCCCGCCCGACACAAGCAGACCAAGAACACATAAGTTTACAACCTTGTACAACATTAGTTAAACAAAGGACTACAATTTACCCTAGTCTTAAGGCCATTCCATCGTGCAAATTTAGATCATAAATTGTCATCAAGGTACCCTCTAAATTAACATTCAAGGACCTTAATGTGCAAGTCTGATCTCGACTGTCTTAACATTTAACCAAATAATTAATCCAATTTTAATCAAGAATATTGAATAGTTAAAACTATCATTTAAAGCGAACCTTAACATTTAATTTATAGTTAACGCAATATTATAAAATCAATTAACTCTTCCATTAATTATAAATAAAAAGAATAGCTATGAGCATAAAATGTAGAATTTGAGCAGTTGTATTAGTAGTATAAAGGATACAGCAAGGGGCATTATCGCCAGATCTAATTATAAAACTGCACTACGTAAATTTTCCAAACATAAACATTACATTCCTAAAATTTCATTTCCATTTTTTTTTTCCTAAGCAAAATTTCATTACATAAGATTCACGGCGTAAATTCTGAACATAATGTGCACCGCAGTCAATTTAATCCCTTAACGCATTACCTTCATAAAAATCAGTCTTAAATCAGACATATAGTTTCAGTCATAAAAATTTTCAGACACAGAAATTCCGGAGATTGTTCAGACATATAAATTAAATCTAAAATCGATCAGGTTAGAGGGACGGCTTCCCTGCACAGTGAAGCCATTTACAACCACTAACAATACACCTACAGGTCTAAATCATACATCCTACATAGTCTATCATTAAATCGAAGGGCGTACATTTGCTTGTTCGCCTGCTCCGAGTGTTGTCTGCGCACTCCGGGAAAATCCTGCTCGTCGACTGTCGAGACTACACCGGTACCTCCCAGTCAATCGCTAGGGGTACTCTGCTTCCCCCTTAGCCCCCTGAGCCACAAAGGGGCCACACACTATCCAGATGGTACGTCTAGCTCCCAGCTCGCCTCGCAAGGCCGAGCTACCACTCCTATTCGAGCTGGGAAATCCCAACTCCCCACAAGTAATCAGTCAAGTCACAATTCCAGCAGTGTAACGTTATGCTAACAGTTGATCCCCCTTTCTTCCTTATCTTCCCCTTCTTTTATAGAGTTTTAGAACTTCCATCTTTCCCTAAATCTCATTTAATTTAATTTTTATTAAAAATCTTCTAATTATTCTCCTACGTACAAGTTTCGTCCATCCCCCACGTTTCTCCATTAACTATTTTCTTTAATTTATTAAATTGTCTCATTTCCCTCACCTACCTAGAGTTACTCCTATTTTTACTCCTAGGCGTCCCTAGATTCACTTACAAGTTTTAAATACTTTCCCTAAAAATGATGTTGCTAATTTAGTTCAAATTAGAAGGTTCTTTAATGCCGATTCTTTACTAAGTTGACCTCGCTTTTTACCATAAGTTCCCTTCTTTCCCTTATTATGTTTCCTCCATTCCTTAGTTTCCTAATTTTTATTATTCCTTTCTTTCCCCTTTTTATTAGAGCCAAAAATGGCAGTTGCACAAATTAACCCCTTTTCCTTTTTATTAAGAATTTAATATCTTTTACACTTTCACAAGTTAAACAATTAAATTCTTCTTTACAATTTTAAATCCACTGATTTTAATTAAATTCTTACTCTCTTCATTTTACCCCAAAAATTTTATGAAGACTAAAACTATTACTTAAGGGGTTTTTAGTTTAAATTTTTATTTTTATTTTTATAGGGTCTTTTTCTTAAGGTTAGCCAAAATTTTACCCTAGAGAAGTTTTAGACTTAGGATTTAGATTCTGAACTGGGCGACATTTTAATTAGGGAAGTTGTTTAAGAATTTCTTAATGTGTTAAATGTCTTAGGGCCATCTAGGTTTGTTCCTTCATCAACATCAACGCGACGTGCCCTTCAGGATGCACCATGTGCTCCAAGGGTGCCCCTCGCCTCATTTGTTTCTTTTGCGCGGCGTTCCCTTCAGGATGCACCACGTGCTCCAAGGGTGCCACTCGCCTATTGTGTTTCTTTTGTGCGACGTGCCCTTTAGGATGCACCACGTGCTTCAAGGGTGTCACTCCCCTCTTGTGTTTCTTTTGTGTGACGTGCCCTTCAGGATGCACCACGCGCTCCAAGGGTGCCACTCGCCTCTTGACTGATTGGTAGACATCAATAACCCCTGGAGTCAACACTCCGCCAGGTGAAATTGTGGGAGACTAAGGGCTTCTAAGGAATAAGGCCCCGGCCTTATTGCACGCACCTTAGAATCATCGTGAGCGACTGTCGCAGTCTACCCTCACGACATCGTGGATCCTCTCGAAATAGGTAATCGTTAACCTACAGTTCAAGCCACGATGGGAGTGCTAGTAGGCTGTGGCAGGGCTGTTGTCCACACCTCTCCCTCAACCTCTCTGGTAGTTGTGTGTGGCCCCTTTACTCCATATGTGAGACTGGTCAGCAAGCTATGGTCAGCCTACATCATCAACAAACATGTCAGAGCATGTCCACATCATATCATCTAATCAAATGTACTAAAATCACAGTAAAACAATCAAACCCCAATAGCACACTCCCTGACTTGATCCGAAGTCCAAGGGGTTTTGTCGATGCCTCTGCATCCTCAAGGTCCAAAACATTGCACACTCAGTAAAACCGAGTCAATAACACCTATCTATGTCAAAGCAGTAAAACATCATGTCATCTATCATAATGCATCATAATCAAGGACAAGAGTTTTAATATCATAATAGTCCAGATCACTTGCGAGCAAGTGTCCTCAAAGAATAATTTTTCTCAGTGCACCAGAGCAGGATGTTACATACACCCCCTCTTGTTCTAAACTTCATCCCGAAGTTTCTCAGTATAAATGCCGAAATACGATTATCACAGTATCATATGTCTATCTATCAAACAAAAATGGAAATTACTGGCGCATATCATATGCGTCCTCCCAGGTCGCTGAGTGCGGACTATAATTGTCCCACTGGACCTTGACCTGATCTACTGTTCGACATCATAACTGTCGAACGCGGTGATCTAAGATGCATAGCGGCTCATCCGTGAGCGCTCCCTCGTCCGATACCTGCAAGGAACTCATGTCAATCACATGTGTAGGATCACTAATATAATGTCTCAAAATAGATACATGAAAAACATCATGCATACGCCTCAAGGAATCAGGCAAGCCTAGTCGATAGGCCACGGGCCCCTTCCTCTCCACAATCTTGAAAGGTCCTACGAACCTAGGAGAGATTTTATCTCCCTTTCCAAACCTGATCGAACTCTTATGCGGTTTAACTCACAAGAAGACTCGATCGCTGACCTCATAACTACGGTCGACTCGGTGCGCGTCGGCATAACTCTTCTGTCGATTCTGTGCTTCTTTAATCCTTTTCCTTATGGTTTGCATTTTCTCTTCCATTTCTTGGATCGCCTCTAGTCCCACCAGGACCCTATCCTCAAGCCGATCCCAACTCAAGGGCGTCTGACATTGTCGCCCGTAAAGAAACTCGAAAGGCACCATCTTGATGGTGCTCTGGTAACTATTGTTGTAAGCGAACTCCACTAGTGGCAAGAATTCTTCCCAACGCTTTTGTTGGTCCATTACGTACATGCGCAACATGTCCTCCAAGGTTTGGTTCGTTTGTTCGATCTATCCGTCAGTCTCTGGGTGATACGCAATACTAAAGTTAAGTTGGGTTCCCAATGCCTCTTGGAAACTCGTCCAAAATCGTCCAGTAAACACCGATCCTCGATCGGATATAATCCTCTTAGGCATGCCATGTAGCCTCACAATCTCACTGATGAAAACTCTCACTATGTCAAGTGCCTGATACGTCGTACGCACAGGAATAAAGTGAGCACTCTTCATCAGAGTGTCTACTACTACAAAAATCGAGTCATGTCTCCTTACCGTCAGTGGCAATCCAACAATAAAATCCATCGAAATAACCTCCCATTTCGATTCTGGGATGGCATGTAGTTGAAGTAATCCTGTTAGGTGTCTATGTTTAGCCTTTACCTGCTGACACTCTAGACATCTAGCCACATAGTTGACTATGTTGGACTTCATTCCCCTCCAGAAGAATAAGGGCTTAAGATCTGCCCTCATCTTCATGACTCTCGGGTGAGCCATGTAAACTGCTCTATGAGCCTCGCTTAGGATCAACATCCTTAAATTGTCATTTGGCGGTACATAAATCCGACTTTTAAACCTTAATAACCCATCGCTATCAAAAGAAAATCCCTTGTATCATGGTACCATCATTGTGTTTTGTCCAATAAAACTCTCGACCTATTTGTACCAGTCATCGTCACGCTGTAAAGTGAGAATCTTCTCACGTAGATTCTTCTGAAGAGGCAACACCGAAAAGATGTGTGGTCTCCGACTCAAGGAATCTGCCACTTGGTTCACTGTTCCCTTTATGTAAGTAATCTCAAAGTCATACTCGCTAAGCAATTCCAACCAACGTCGTTGTCGCGCATTCAGGTCGCTTCGCATAAAAATGTGTTGTAGTCCACAATGATCAGTCTTTAGTTCAAATTTTCGTCCAACAAGGTAGTGTCTCCAAACCTTCAAAGCATATACGATGGCTAATAACTCCAAATTGTGCATCATGTAGTTCTCCTCATGCCTTCTCAATTTCCTCGAAATGTAAGCAATCACTCGTCCGTCTTGCATCAAGACTCCCCCTAAACCTTCCTTGGATGCATCTGTGCATACCAAGAAGTCCACGTCCATGTCAAGGACCTTTAGTATCAGTGTTGTTGTCAACAACTCTTTAAGCCTCTGAAATGCTTTCACGCATTTCTCGGTCCAAACAAATTTCTTGTTTTTCTTCTGCAATTCCATGATCGAATTTTCTATCTTCGAAAATCCCTCGACAAACCGTCGATAGTGTCCTGCTAAACCCATAAAGCTATGCACTTATGTGACATTCGTCGGCGTAGGCCATTCCATAATAGCCTCAACCTTGGTTGGATCCACGGCGATGCCTTCGCCGAAGATAACATGCCCTAAGTAGTGAATCTCGATTGATAAAAAGAGCATTTGGACAATTTCCCATACAGTTTGTGCTCTCGTAGGCACTGTAGCACCAAGCGCAAGTGCTCGTCATGCTCCTTTGTCATACGAGAGTAAATCAAAATATCGTCAATGAACACTTGGACGAACTTGTCTAAGTAACACCCGTTCATCATACTCATAAATACTCCTGGGGCATTTGTGAGTCCAAACGGTAAAACAGTAAACTCATAATGTCCAAATCTCATCTTAAAGGCAGTCTTAGGGACATCATACTCCTTGATCCGTAACTGGTGATAGCCTGATCGTAAATCGATCTTGGAGAACACCGTCGCACCCTTCATTTGATCGAACAGATCATCAATTCTCGGCAAGGGATACTAATTCTTGATCGTTGCCTTTTTCAGTTGACGATAGTCAATGCAAAGCCTCCATGATCTGTCCTTCTTTAGTATGAAAATAACTGGTGCACCCCATGGTGACACACTAGGATGTATCATCCCCAGGTCTAGCAATTCCTTCAGTTGCATTTTCAACTCTTGTAGCTCTGGGTTCGACATCTGATAAGGCGTCCTTGCTATTGGTTAAGTCCCCAGTTTTAGGTCAATGGTAAACTCCAATTCCCTCTCCAGCGGCATCCCAGGTAACTCCTTTGGAAATACATCTGCAAATTCCTTCACCACTGGAAGGTGCTCAAGACCTTCCGCTACTCCCTTCTTGTTTAACGCAAGGATCGCATAAAGCTTGCACCCCTTGCGCATACTCTTCTATAACTGTAAGGAAGAGACAAACCTTAGGGAAACTCCCGGGTTCCGTCCTATAATCACACGTCTCTGTCCCTTGTCATCGATCAAGCTCAACCATTTCATATTACAGTTGAGTATCACCTCATGCGATTCCAACCAATCCATACCAATTACGACATCATAAGATCCTAAGATCGTGACGTACAAGTTATCCCTCATGAAAAACTCTCCCAGGTTAAGGGCATAGCCCATAACCTTTCCTCCAACCTTCTGTTTGGCTCCCGAATCCATCTCTACGAAGATAAACTCATCTTGTTCGAATACCTTTACCTTAATCCTATTTAGCGCTGCACCAGAAATGAAACTCTTGGTAGCATCAGGATCTATCAAAATACTAAGGGTCTGGTCTGCAACAGTACTTGTCGTCTCGAGCATAGTCGACTGATGCTTTGCCTAGCGGTTATTCACTACTACATGAATTCGATGTTCCTTGCCCATATCTCCCACTGTAGTGGGTCCGACTGATCCAGACAATCTGGTCCTCTCCACAGGACAATCACGTTGGTAGTGTGGCTCCCCACACGTCCAACACCCCTTCTTCGGCCTAGTAGTCCTAGTACCCGAAGTAGAAGATGACGACCGACCGGCCTGGAACCCCAATCTGTTCTGCTGAACAGGACTAAACTGTTGTTTCTACGGGTGACGTTGCTGATGATGTTGTGGTCCCCAATAAGGTGTCCGCTGATGAGGCTGTGGTCGCCGGGGTGTAGTGAAAGTGGATCCCCTCTGGAAGCCACGATATCCCAGTGTGTGTCTCACTGGTGTCTGGTGCTACTGGGTTCTAGATGAACCCTGCCCTGCTAGACTCGCTGGAGTCCTGGTCCGACCCCCACTAATAAGCTCCTCCTCTGCTATGAGGGCCTTCTGGACGACATCGTGCAAGGTTTGAGGCATCAAAATCCTAACCTTTGCACGCAGACTGTCGTTAAGACCAAATACGAACATGTTAACCTTAAGTTTCTCCATGTTAAGGTGCAGAGCATACCGGAGAAGCTCCATAAAATGTGCCTCATACTCGGGCACCATACGACCTCCCTGTCGTAAGGCGTTGAACTCATTGATCTGACACTCGATGAATTCCTCTGAAAGGTACCTCTCTCGAAACCGTTCCTCGAATAGTTCCCATGACACGTCTTCGATGGCCATGTTCAGCTGCGGTAGGAGCATCTTCCACCATAGAAGGGTGCTCCCCTTCAGT
The DNA here is from genome assembly GCA_009831015.1 of Picea engelmannii. Classification (NCBI taxonomy): domain Eukaryota; kingdom Viridiplantae; phylum Streptophyta; class Pinopsida; order Pinales; family Pinaceae; genus Picea; species Picea engelmannii. The sequence goes on from ML789332.1 coordinate 55,282, forward strand.
TGAAAGACCGCCATGCGGACCTTCATGTTAGAGGTATAATCGCGAAGTGTGAAGCACATCGCCATGTTCTCCAACCATGCCTCGGTGGCTGCGTCGTCCGGGGGCACCAAAGAACTCGGGAAATTTGACTTTCTCGAGTTCACGATGAATGCTACCAGTAATGGCTGATGCGCATGGCGTAACCTCAGCGGGTGCCGACACCCTGGCCTCATCTCTATCCAAAAGGATGATCAGTGCCTCAGACATGCGCTGAAAAGATCTTATCATCCCGACAACATCGCCAACTGCTATCTGCTCCTGTCCAAGAACCTGCCCATCTCCCTAGGGGTTAGACCCCTCAGGTGTCGATGCTACTGGAGGTGTCGCGCCCCCTCCCCTAGCACCCTGTCATCTGCCTCTGCGACGCCCTCTAACCATGATCATTTGCACGCACACAATCAACTCGATCACCAACAGTATAATTAAATCATGTCAACGAAAGCCGTAGCAATCCAAAGTTGCGGGTCGAACCCGCTCTGATACCATATGTAACGATCTTCCTCATTACGACGACAAACCTCTTATAACAAGTGCAATTTTTTTTTCTTTGTGTGTGTGCATGTGTGCAAGGGCAACAAGACATTTGACTCAGAGTCGCCCTAGGACGACGAACATGGTGCATGCAATGCAACAACAACATAATGACCTAAGACGCATATCAATCATCTGCAAGCAATGAACGACCATCAACCAACAATAAATAAGACTGACTACCCATCTGTCCTACCTTGCAATGGTTAGGACCTCCAAGATACATAAGCAATGCTCAAGCCCAGGTTCCCATCGATTTTAACCATTTAAGGTCTCAGGGCTGGCGACTGTTCTGAGGAATATGGAGGTGTCTACATGCCGCCTGACACAAGCAGACCAAGCACACATAAGTTTACGACCTTGTACAACATTAGTTAAACAAAGGACTACAATTTACCCTAGTCTTAAGGCCATTCCATTGTGCAACTTTAGATCATAAATTGTCATCAAGGTACCCTCTAAATTAACATTCAAGGACCTTAATGTGAAAGTCTGATCTCGACTGTCTTAACATTTAACCAAATAATTAATCCAATTTTAATCAAGAATATTGAATAGTTAAAACTATCATTTAAAGCGAACCTTAACATTTAATTTATAGTTAACGCAATATTCTAAAATCAATTAACTCTTCCATTAATTATAAATGAAAAGAATAGCTATGATTTATCCCTTAAAGCAACAATTAGCATTAATCTATGATTATAATGCCATAGATAATGCAACATTCTAAATCATTAAACTCAATCCATATTTGAAGGCGCAATAGTCCACAATTTAAAACACTCCTTCTATCTGCAATGCGCAAGACTTCCATGTAGCTAGCTAAAACGACAGAGTTCCCGATCATCGATCACATCAGAGAGTAATCAAGTTTACAGTGAGGATGGAGAGGTTTAATCAATACAGAGTATTATAAAGCAGTCCTAAATATCAATATTTGGAACAATTATTTATCTAGACATAATTATATTAATGCTACAATTAATGAGAAGGTCTTGCAAGCATCCATTTATCTCAACTTAATGTCAATACATAGGTAGTATAATTCCATCAAGTACCATTAAATAAAGAGGAGTTTATTGCATTTGTTCATTATATATCAAAATAAAGGTGTATAACATGTAGGTCTAAAATAAAGTAATTTTAACCACTTCAACCATTCTAAATAAGGTGAATCATTCCATTTTAACCATTTTAACCACTCTAACCATTTTAGATGCCTTAAACATTCTAAAATAAGGTGAATCTTCCCACATTAACCATTTTATGAATTAAAAAAATCCTTCGTCAGATTGCCTTACTCCATTACTTTATGAGTTATAACACTCCTTAAATGCGTTACCCAACATATAGGTATAAATATAATCTCATGCATGTTATGATCTCGTAATTAATTATAAAACAATTTCCAAATAAATCGGCAATAGGGAAGATGCCATGGTGTACAATTTTTGTCCAAATCAGCGAGACGCACGTGGGTAAGGCAGTTGGTAAGTTTTAAGTTATGGATAAATTCCTGCCAATGCACTAATTGCTGTTTCTGAATTACGACAATCCCCACTAGCAATGCAGATTTACTGCTACCCAATCTGTCAGTTCCTTCAGTCACTCAATTATTAAATAAAAAGTTATGGCTAAGCAACGATCACCCCAACCATTCTGCTAGTTACAGTCCTGAAAACTTAAATTCGGAATAAACACTTCAATAAAACTAAATGCAATGTCTTCTCAGGCCTATCCCCCATTACGACCCAGCATAGGTTCTTGTTTACCATTGGAAGGGGGTTTTCGTTCAGCGAACGCAGGCAATGGCCAAAAGGAAGGAGGAATTCAAGGGCAGCTACAACAGTCAAGTCAACATAATACAGACATTCCTAAGCATAAGGGATAGCAACGTACCACTGTTCGTCTGAGTAAGATCTGGGATAGTCGCTCCCAAGGGAGATGAAAGCAATGCGTCCTCCACAGGTACGTGGAATGACTCAATCCCTCATGAAAATCTAACTTCTAGAGGTGCACCACAGACTTGTGCAAGACACACAACCAAAAGACATTAAAATGAGTGGCATTCGGTGGTATTCCGCCGAGTTGGTGAACGGACACTTAACAATCAACGATTCAACAACTTAACGCGGCCTAAATCGAGATAGCTCACCTGAATGTAAGGTTAACACAGGGTTGAGTTCTGTCATAAGTTTAAGGAGTAAATAATAACGTTGGAGAGAAAAAAAATAAAGAAGTATGTCAAGGTCCATTCTGTGAATTCAAGGCAACCTGAGTTGGTTCGTTGTCACAAAGTTTAAGCCCAAAAGAATCTACAGTCTCAGATCGTGAGGAAGAGAGCCAAGATTTGATTTGTTCACCATGGAAAATGTACACGAGGGCTCCAAAAGGCTGTGGGTGCACTTTTGTAGTTTAACTTATTTCAGGAGCTGCTTGTCTTCACTATTCTGGCATACCTAAGTCTGATTGGCATACCCAAGTCTGATCGACACAATATGTGTGACAGTGGTAATCGTTTTGACTCTGTACCATCCTCTGGCATATCTTTCACATCAGCAGATCCCAATCACTCATGCTTGAGGCAGAGAAGTTATATAAAATAACTATGAACCTAAAAACTAAGCCATGTCTTCAAGGCAATCTCATAGGGAAAGCTTTCTAGGTCTCTTGGTCGCAAAAATGGATCATGTAGATCCTTACACAGAAGTAGGAGTATGTTGCAGAAAATGTAGAATTCAAGCAGTTGTATCAGTAGTATAAAGGATATAGGAAGGGGCATTATCGCCAGATCTAATTATAAAACTGCACTACGTAAATTTTCCAAACATAAACATTACATTCCTAAAATTTCATTTACATTTTTTTTTTCTAAACAAAATTTCATTACATAAGATTCACGGCGTAAATTCTGAACATAATGTGCACCGAAGTCAATTTAATCCCTTAACGCATTACCTTCATAAAAATCAGTCTTAAATCAGACATATAGTTTCTGTCATAAAAAAATTTAGACACAGAAATTTCGGAGATTGTTCGGACATATAAATTAAATCTAAAATCGAGCAGGTTAGAGGGACGGGTTCCCTGCACAGTGAAACCATTTACAACCTCTAACAATACACCTACAGGTCTAAATCATACATCCTACACAGTCTATCATTAAATCGAAGGGCGTACCTTTGCCTATTCACCTGCTCTGAGTGTCGTCTGCGCGCTCCGGGCAAATCCTGCTCATCGACCGTCGAGACTACACCAGTACCTCCCAGCCAATCGCTAGGGTTACTCTGCTTCCCCCTGAGCCCCCAGAGCCGCAAAGGGGCCACACACTATCCAGATGGTACGTCTAGCTCCCAGCTCACCTCGCAAGGTCGAGCTACCACTCCTATCCAAGCTGGGAAATCCCAACTCCCCATAAGTAATCAGTCAAGTCACAATTTTGGCAGCGTAATGTTATGCTAACAATTGATCCCCCTTTCTTCCTTCTCTTCCCCTTCTTTTATAGAGTTTTAGAACTTCCATCTTTCCCTAAATCTCATTTAATTTAAGTTTTATTAAAAATCTTCTAATAATTCTCCTATGTACAAGTGTCATCCATCCCCCACGTTTCTCCATTAACTATTTTCTTTAATTTATTAACTTGTCTTATTTCCCTCACCCACCTAGAGTTACTCCTATTTTTATTCCTAGGCATCCCTAGATTCCCTTACAGGTTTTAAATACTTTCCCTAAAAATGATGTTGCTAATTTAGTTCAAATTAGAAGGTTCTTTAATGTCGATTCTTTACTAAGTTGACCTCGCTTTTACCATAAGTTCCCTTCTTTCCCTTATTATGTTTCCTCCATTCCTTAGTTTCTTAATTTTTATTAGTCCCTTCTTTCCCCTTTTTATTAGAGCCAAAAATGGCAGCTGTGCAAATTAACCTCTTTTCCTTTTTATTAAGAATTTAATATATTTTACACTTTCACAAGTTAAACAATTAAATTCTTCTTTACAATTTTAAATCCACTCATTTTAATTAAATTCTTACTCTCTTCATTTTACCCCAAACATTTTATGAAGAATAAAACTATTACTTAAGGGGTTTTTAGTTTAAATTTTTATTTTTATTTTTATAGGGTCTTTTTCTTAAGATTAGCCAAAATTTTACCCTAGAGAAGTTTTAGACTTAGGACTTAGATTCTGAACTGGGCGACATTTTAACTAGGGAAGTTGTTGAAGAATTTCTTAATGTGTTAAATGTCTTAGGGACATCTAGGTTTGTTCTTTCATAAACATCAACGCGACGTGCCCTTCAGGATGCACCACGTGCTCCAAGGGTGTCCCTCGCCTCGTTTGTTTCTTTTGCGCGACGTGCCCTTCAGGATGCACCACGTGCTCCAAGTTTGTCACTCGCCTCTTGTGTTTCTATTGTGCGGCGTGCCCTTCAGGATGCACCACGTGCTCCAAGGGTGCCACTCGCATCTTGTGTTTCTTTTGCGCGATGTGCCCTTCAGGATGCACCACGTGCTCCAAGGTTGCCACTCGCCTCTTGACTGATTGGTAGACATCAATAACCCCTGGAGTCAACACTCCGCAAGGTGAACATGTGGCAAACTAAGGGCTTCTAAGGAATAAGACCCCCGCCTTATTGCGCGCCCCTTAGAATCATCGTGAGCGACTGTCACAGTCTTCCCTCACGACATCGTGGATCCTCTCGAACTAGGTAATCGTTAACCTACAGTTCGAGCCATGGCGGGAGTGATAGTAGGCTATGGCAGGGCTGCTGTCCACACCTCTCCCTCAACCTCTCTGGTAGTCGTGTGTGGACCCTTTACTCCATATGTGAGTCTGGTCGGCAAGCTATCGTCAGCTTGCATCATCAACAAACATGTCAGAACATGTCCACATCATATCATCTGATCAAATGTACTAAAATCATAGTAAAACAATCAAACCCCAATAGCACACTCCCTGACTCGATCCAAGGTCCAAGGGGTTCTGTCGATGCCTCTGCATCCTCAAGGTCCAAAACCCTGCACACTCAGTAAAACCGAGTCAATAGCACCTGTCTATGTCAAAGTAGTAAAACATCATGTCATCTATCATAACGCATCATAATCAAGGACAAGAGTTTTAATATCATAATAGTCCAGATCACTTGCAAGCAAGTGTCCTCAAAGAATAAGTTTTCTCAGTGTGCCAGAGCGGGATGTTACAGAATGAATTCCTATGAGCCTATGGTTGGGTAGAGAGACTAACACCCACAATCAGTTGGTCAACTATCAACTCTAATAGAAAAGTGTTTCATCTACCCTGTGCACTTAGATTGAAATGCATGTTTTGAATGTCTGAGTTTACTTATCTTTGAGTTAATTGGGTACTGTTATGTTATCTACTTTTGGAGTTGTATTCCCATGTGTGCATTTTATAGTTGAAGGAATGAACCTTTGATATTCTATATGTTTCAAATTGTTTCTCTTCTATAATCCTAGTGTAAGGAATACACATATCCCTGTCTGAGTATAAGAGCTTGAAGGAGAGACCCATGCAAAATTTGTAGTGCCAACACTTAATGAAGCATTAAAAGGTGAGCAAGGTGAGCAAGCGCAAGGAGTGTGCGGGAGACTTTTCTAAGTCTCAAGCTCAGGAAAGGTAGTGAGATTTAGGTCTTGAAAGGAAGGATTCTTGTATTTGGAGGACGAGCGGATGAGATCCATTCGAGAGGAACCCAAGTCTTTCATGACCATTGGGTCTAGAGAAGAAGCGTGAGTGTTAACCCCTCGAGTCATTCGGACTTCACGAGTTCGGCGGATGCTGTGTGTTCGTCATAAAGGAGGCTAATATCCAACTTGATTTTTTTTAACTTTAACAAATTGATAATATTATATTTTGTTATTCTATATTTATAATAAAAAAAGAAATTTTATAGTTTAATATTTTTTATTTAATTAGATTATAATATTAAAATAATAATAATAATAATTCTGATTCAAAAGTTTCTCTAGCAAAATAACAATTTAATTTTTAAGATTGTGGTTTAGCCAAACATCAAATTCTGATGTATGAAATTTATTTGTTTGTAGGATTGTTTAAGTCTATAGATTTTTGCATATCTTACCCCTTATCCAAATAGTAATCTTTTAAATGGAAACACATACCCTTAACTATTAGATACACTCAATTTGTAAGAAAAACATATTAATAATAAAAAAACATAATTTTTATTTTTTTAAATAATTTTTAATTTTTTTATTAATATAATTTATTTAAAAATAAAATTTATTATGAAATCAATAATACAATACCATACTTTTAAACTTAAAAAAAAAAAAKATTTTGGTCTCATTTTCATAATTGTTGTCACACTACCAACTTTCCTATCCTTTTAACTCAACAAAAATGGTGATTTTGGAAAGCTTCTCTTAATGCTTTTCTAGCAAAGAAACAAAATTCTAAAGAATTGCAAGTAATCTATTACCCTTTTAAGGTGCCATAGACCATTTCCATCTCATTGGACGTTAATCATCATCATCATAAAAACCATTGGAATTAATAAAATAGATTTATTCATTATAAATTCATTTTTTATAATAATAATAATAGATTTCACTGGTAAAGTCTACGAAGGTATACATACCCTACCCCCCTCTGGATTTGAACTTGTGACCTTTTAGGAGGAAACACATTTTCTTAACCATTAGGCCCACTCAGGATATATATATACATTTAACCAAAATATATACATTTAACCAAAATATATACATTTAACCAAAGTAGATCCATATTAAACATGGATCTATCAAGCACGGAGAGGCGTCTAATTTCTTAAGGTGATTTTTTTTTTATTCCATGTCAAGTTTTACATGGTTCCTCTGATTGTTTTTTTTTAATAAGCCCACTTTATTTTTATTATTTTTTAATTGAACCTACTTCAATTTCTTTAATGTAGTGTTATCTAACATAACATAAGGCCTCAACATCTCCTCCATACTAAGCTATAGAACACTTGTCTACTCTTAATGCAATACATTATTTGTGAACTATACATATATTAAAACCAACTTAGATCCATTTTAACTAAGCATCTAGCATCTATCATACATTGAGAGACATCAAATCCCTTGATGTGCAAACCTTTTTTAAAGCCCAAAACTTCAAAATATATTTGCACCTCTATTAGTACATGATAGATCTGAAGTTAAGATGGATCTACACTTGTTCTTAATATATATATATATATATATATATATATATATATATATATATAGTTGATATTGAAATATTTTACTTGTTATTAATATTTTTTTAATGTTATATGTTAGTTTCATATTAAAGATTGAAAAAATTACACATCTCTTTTATAATTAGTTAGTTGTAAAAAGTATCTTATGGTATAAAGTTGGTATAAAGTTGATATAAAATTATTTTATTTAGATTGTAATTGAAATATTTTGTTTATGATTGACATTGAAATATTTTATTTTATTGATTTTTTTAAATGCTACAAGTCAAATTCATATTAAGCATGGAAAGAATTATACATCTCCCTTATAAAACTATATAATTTGTTTCAACACAATCAAATATTATTTAAAAATGTTTAATATCAATTTTTAAATTTTATTTAAAATAAATATTTTTAAAGTTAAAATAAATAAATAAAAATTATAAATTTATAATATATCTTTTCATAAAATATCTTAATAACCGCAGGGAAATCATCTCACTTTTATTTATTTAGTGTGAAGCATTAGCATTTTGGAATCGTTTTCACATTTCATAGAGGAAACGCCAAAATTTCTTCAAGACTTCTAAGTTTTCTTCAAAACATATTTTATTCAAGAGTTCTAAGTTTTCTTTCAAACATATTTTATTAAAAATTTTATTTTACATATATTAAAAAAAATCTATTTACTAATATTAAATTAAAAAAAACTATTTTATAATATTAAATTAAAAAAAAAACAAAACTGTTTTATAATATTAAATTTTAAAAATTATATTTTTAAATTTTTTTTTAAATTAAAATTTATAACATTAAAATTTAAAAAATTGTATTTTTAAAATTTTTTAAAAATTGAAATTTATAACTTTCTATTGAAATGTTTATATTCTTATTTAACAAAATTTACTAATATAAAAATATATAACTTTTGTATTTTATAAAATTTGAATAATATAAAATAATTAATTAATTAAAAGATATATTTTAATATTCAATTAAAATATATGTTTTAATACTTTTATCGTTAAAGAAAGAATAATGAATATTAAAATATTACTCTATAGTGTTCATACTAAAATATTACTCTATATTACAATATTTGTATGTTTTTTTTTATATATTTGTACATATTCATAATATTATGTATTCTTAAAAATATTTTATTACTCAAAAACATTTATTAAGCAAAAACATAAATCACATAAACAATTATTAGTATGTAATTACCTTAATCTATAAGATCAAAATTATCTCTCTGTTTTGACAAGTGTGAAGAAAAAAAATTTGCAAATCAAACTATTTTTCATTACTTATAATCACAATATAAATACAATAGATAGCTATCTTAACTACACAATCTAGATAGTAACAAACTCAAATCCAAACCAATTCTATTGTAATCATTATTTCAACACCTTTCCATAATGCTTACATTACAAATATTATATCATAATTGCAATATTCAAATTTCAACATAGATATTTGACTTGATATGGTCTTCATCGACGCTCCTATCCACTCTGAAATCTTTCGATATACACTATTTCTTCTCTATAACTTCTAGCTTCCCTTTCAACTCATTTAAGACAACATCGCTTCTGACCATCATTGACGAATTTGTAGAATTGACGCTTCTCGACCTCCTGAAGATATATTGATATTGAATTATCCTATGGATACATGACCATCTGTGAAATTCCCCCGAAGAGTAAATTTTGACAGTTATATAGGACATTGATCTGATTATTGGATATTTTCAGCAGTCAATCATACAACTGACCTTTTTAAATGCACTTACAGTAATATATACAAAGATAACCTGTAACTGATAATCTTAAAGCATCGAAGCACAACAAGTCCCACCAGTATCTGATAGAATGTAGACATAATCAAATCCGTGATGTATTCTCCTAGCACCGAAGAATGTTGAGAACCACCAATTTGAATTATGTTACTATGTACATTGATTGATTCTACATTATACATTTTTACAAACACACATATCACACCACACAATAATCCTGCATATATTTAATCTCCATGCAACAAACAATTTTGTCGGCATCAAGAAAATTATCCCAAATTTGGACTATGCCATCCTTTGATGCCAAGGGTGGACAAGTTGTGAACAACTAATATTTATAAAAATCTGTGACCTCTCCATTGTGTTTACCCATACAACAGACTCCTCCAATTGAGTACTCAACATGAAAATTTAATGATTTCAAAATCGATACATTGCTTCATGATTGATACCCTGAATTTTGAAAGATAAATGGAGATTCAAGACGGATTTACCTATGGATCTTTGGAATGCACCTTTTCTCTCAAGATCACCTATGTACCAACAATCCCTATCATTACATTGCTTTGTGTTTCAATGGCTTTCAAGTTCACCTGCTCTTTTTCCACGTAGTCACTGATATGCAACAAAGGAACATAACAACTCTGTGAGAGCTCTTGCTTCAATTGCGGATCCATGCACAACAATAATCGCAAGCTCTCCTCCATGGATTGTCTTGGAGGCTCTAACTGGAAGCTCAAAAAAACACACACACAACAAAAAAATATATTTGCATATTGAAATATTCGACAACGTCCTTCTTTGGCCACAAGGTAGCAGTGGATATTAAGATATGGATCCTTATCTAAAATCAAACTTGTAGGCAAGGTTACCACAACCGTTATGAGAAATGTATACTTTTCATAAAATTGACGGCAAGGTAGGCTTCTATCCCACGTAGTCACATGAAATTCCACATCAGGAAACACATAGGAACTCTCCAGTGCAGAAACCGGATCGCAAGATCACTATTGGACAGTTGGTAGGAAGCTCTGCCACAATTGCATCAATTCACTGTCTTCAGATGATGGATTTCCTCTCTTCTTTCACTGCAAGGATCCTTTCTCCTAAAGGTTTCACCGTTGATGTAACGCTGACAATGATTTTGACAACAATAGATTCTTCTTGGATGATGGCTCCTCCACGCCCACATATATCCTTCAACAACCTAACTCACACATGCATACATAAATATTCACACACTTATGGAAATAAATTCAAGACTCACCTACACACACTCACATCTTATTAGGCTCTCCCGTGAGGGAGATAACCCAGAGCACTCACTCTAATACCAAATTGAAAATCAAGATACACATCAATACTATTTTTAATTATGTGTAATCAAAATATTAATGCAATTACAAGTAGCTTAAGATAGATAGCTATCTTAACTACACAATCTAGATAGTTGAGATAATATCTCAACTAACCGTAACAAACTCAAATCCAAACCAATTCTATGGTAAGCATGATTCCAACAAAAAATTCTCACTAGCTCCATAGTGAAACATGGGATGAAAGAGTGTGTCAACTTTGTGACACTAAGAAGGTTGAAGATGAAAAACACTTTCTCTTAGATTGTCCAGCTTATACCCACATTAGATCTCAATTTAAAAATATTTGTCAGAGTACCAACCTTCCTAACCTTTTAACTCAAAAAAACTAATCCCTTACCCTCTTAAGGTCTGATAGACCAATTTTGTGTTAATGGACGTTCTTCTTCTTCTTCTTCTTCTTCTTC
>ML789332.1:107793-122800 GCA_009831015.1 Picea engelmannii
CTTTATCATGGGTTTCATTGATCTAGAATGTCAGTCTACTCATTAGATCCCATAATCTTTCATCATACTTTAAGGTGGTTTCTCTCAAAACTGCTTAAATTATGTCCTTTATCTTAGTGAAACTTTGATGTTCTATCTTTCACTTCTAGAATTAAGTTATGAATTCTTGTCTTACTTTGTTGAATGTTCTTGTAGTACCCATTGAGGTACTATGGACATATTTCATGTACCATTGCAAGGCCTAGTGTCAGAATGTTGTCTAAAATTAAACCAACTTCGCATAAGATGTTGTTGTATTTTTGGCACTCCATATGGCTTTGCATAAGAACCAATGCTACTTCGTGTCACCATCACCTTTCTTGGATAAATTAGGAAGTCGAAGTGTGGGRCCAACTTTTACCCCAATAATTCTAATAAATGGTGTATGAAAAAAAAAAAATCCTTGTGGCCCTAGTTGGATTACCAAGTTCTAAGTACCACTCATAGCAAGATGAGTACTATTATAACCGCTTGTACTTACACTAGATCCCAACCTAGCCCTTATACAATTCATTCAACCTCCTAAATTCTCCAAATTGGTAGGTTTCACTACTATATTAAGATTACCATAATACACACAAATTCCCTACCTAATTTAGAGAAGCTACCTAATTTAAGGACAATCTCAATATACAGTTGTCGTCAGCTAAGGGAGATAGAGGTCGGGCGTGGCGGCTTCCCAATGTTAGAGACGTTGGATCTGAGGGTGTCCGAATCTGGAGAGTATAGTGGGACCACATGATGTGTGGAATGAGAAAAATAATGCCTAAACTTCAATTATTGCAGATAGTACAATGCCCATTGGTGAGGAGATTGTCGAGAGGAATAGAGAAACTCTCCAAGTTGCATAAAATTATTGGAAAGGTAGATTGGTGGCAAAAATTAATTTGGGAAGATGATAATGTAAAAAATAATCTTTCTCATATTTTTATTGAATGGAAGTGAATGTCATAAATGTTTATGTATTTGTAATATTATTTTTTAAATATAATTTTTTGTATTTTGTAATATTTAAATATTATTTTTATATTTATATATAATAATTTTTAAATGTTATTTTTATTTAATATAGAATATAGTTAATTTATTTAATTTTAAATGAAAAATTGTAATTTTTTTTAATAATTTTATAAAGTTTAATATTTCATAATTTATATTTTTATTAAATTAATTTTTTTTATTTAAAAAAATAAAATAATATTATAGTTATTATTTTATATTTACAACAAACAGATGGACAATATGCCTCCGACCCTATATAAACAAGGGGTTGCTTCATTAAAACATGCATTTGAGACGGTCCAACTCCAGGGCATGCCTTTTCTATCGTGCTTCAGGGCATGCACGGCTCGTGTCTATTACTTTATCGCATGATTCATATTTAGTATTTAATTAGATTATAATTTTGAAATAAATTAATAATAATAATAATTTAATTTTTAATATTGTGATTTAGCTCAATATCACATTGTGATGTATGGAATTTTTTTGTTTTGAAATTGTTTAAGTTTATAGATATGTATTTGTCTTATCTTTTTTTATTAAAATTTATAATTTTTTAAAAGGAAATATATATTTTTAATTATTAAATTGTAATGTATGAAACTCCTTTGTTTTGAGATTGTTTAAGTTTATAGAAATGTACTTATCTTATATTTGTTTTGTTAGAATTTATAATTTTTTAAAAGGAAACATATATTCTTAATTATTACATTCACTTAAATTATTTAAAAAAAACATTAAAAAATATTAATAATAAAAAAATATAATTTATATTTTTCTTATTTAAAATAATTTTTAATTTTTTTTATCAATATTATTATTTATTTGAAAAAATAAAATTCATTATAAAAATAACATTACAATACCATACTTAAAAGATCATGGTTTAATAATATAAAGACCATTTAAACTAATACAAAATGATATATTCATTATAAATTCATTTTAATAAAATATATACATTTAATAAATTTTGTATATATGGAAAATTATTTAACAAATTGATGAAGGAAGAAAATTATTTTAGGAAGATACAGGTTAGATCCACACACTTGGAGTGAATATTTGTCCATGCAACAATAATTCCTCATACAACCTCAACTACACATTGAATTACATCTTCGAGTCTTTATCTTAGTCTCGCCTTATGAAGTTCATAGGAACTTCATCTCTTTTCGCAGGTCTCACCAAAACCCCGAGCGCTAACCCTTCATGCGACCATAGACTAGAACCATAGGCTATCATACTTCTTCCTATGTCCTGGACCATTAGACTATCTCATGTCAGACTTCTCTATTGGAGTTCGTCGTAAGACTCTCTCTAGATGAGTCACTCCAATCATTCAGACTGGGACCACTCCAACAGTTTTTTGCGGGTCCTCCGACAGCTTATTCCCTACCACTCCAATGCTCAGACTCCAATCAAAACTCCACCACGATCCCCCCTCCAGATTTGTCCATCTGGTCACTTCGAATCGATCTCTGTCATCAATCGAAGTCTCTCTTTCGTTGATCTTTCCGACCAGTCCTCAATTGCGACGAAACAATGCCACATGTCGTCTCCAGAACCATTGATCTAATGACTCTAAATTGATTTGGATCGGTGGTCGGGGTCTCTCTTGGACTGAACGTTTCGACCATTTATAACTTCGAGAGTTCATTGGAGTTTCCTTTCAGAGTATCTCCTCCACCTATAAGCTCCAACACTATAGACTCTAATAGTCATCGAAATTCACCTTTAGGAGCATTGGTCTCCAATCCAATGGATTAATATTCACAATCGATTTAGGTGATCAACAATGACGATCCATTCCACTTATCTAGGTCGCTACGATCTTTCTAGATCCGCTTTCTCCTTCCGATGGATGGTTAGATCATCTTGATAACCTCCTCCAATGGATAGTCAGACCTTGTTTCATGGATCACCATTGATCCTATCGTGATCGATGGTTGACCTTACTCCTCCGATGGAAAACGACTTTTCTTCGCCATTCTGACCTGCAACAAATGCTTGCAGTGCGCATCAGACCTACAACTATCAACTCTCGTCTCTTGCTCATAACCTCTCTCACACACATTCAATATATTATTTCAACGGGTTGTACACACAAAATCAACACATCAAGACACAATACATAAAATACACAATCGCATTAAGGATCGAGATCGATTACACATCATATGGTCTGGGCCAGGCTACCCTCTCGATCTGTTTTACATTACGAGTGGTCGCTCCCTTCAAGGCTCGAAGGCTTACAACTTATAAATAACAAACACAAGCATCAATAAAAGATCGAATCATTCCATATTCGATCTATCCTCATAATATCACTAAGATCACTCAAGATCATAACAAAACCCTATCTTTTTACACAAATATCGAGGAAATATTGTCCTCTTGGCCACGTCAAGTCCACATTCACGAATTTCAACTTTGACGTGGGGTGGTTTTTCTCCTTGTTCACAAATATACATATATTAAAAGAAAATATTATTTAAAAATATTTAATATCCTTTATTAAAATTTATTTAAAAAATTTGTTTTATAATTTTTTTAATTTAAAATTAGTAAACAAAAAATATAAATTTATAATATATATTTTTATAAAATATTTTCATAACAATAATTTAATTATTTCAAGTCAATTATGGTTAATTCAAGGGGTTAAGATGTAAGTTTCATTTACTAAACGACCTAATTTAATATTTTTAAAATCTAACAATATTAAAAATTGGTGCACTCCACACCAAGTACCCATTAGTAACGAACATTTCTAACAAACCAAAAAAATAATCTACTCCTCTCAATTTATTTATAATATATATTTTTATAAAATATATTTAACAACAAAAAAAAATAATCTACTTTTCTCAATTTATTTATAATATATATTTTTATAAAATATTTTAACAACATTAATTCATCTCACTTTTAATTATTTATACCATAAAGCATTAGCATACTCGAAATTGTTCGTGAGAGAACATCAAAATTTCTTAAGTAATTGGAATGTGGATGATAGTTTTATTTACTATTAGTAATTTCTTTCTTCAACATATTTTATTTATATATATAATATTAAATAAAAAAATTATACAAAATTTTGAAAATTAAATTTTAAATTTATAATATTTCATTTAAATGCTTATACTTTTACTCAACAAAATTTATAAATATAAAAATACATATTAAAATACATATTATCTTTTGTAGTTTATGAAATTTGAATTATATAAACAAATTAATTAATTAAAACATATATTTTAATATTCCTATTACCGAGGAAGAATAATAATGAATACTCAAATATTACTTTATATTAATAGTTTTTTAAACCAATTATACATATTTACAATATTTATGAGCATTTCTTATGATATTTATACATGAGAGTACGCAGGTTTTGTACAGGTTCACAATATTAGATATTCTTAAAAATATTTCATTATGTAAAAAAATTAACCGTACCAATAATTATTGGTATGCAAAAATATGATATATGTTTATAATTGTAGATGTGATCTTAACAACAAAGTAAATTAAATATATGTACAAATTTAATATACAAACTAAACTATAGTACGTATGGAGAACAAAGTAAATGTAAACAATAGTGAACTGTTAATACCGGTATCAATGTTGAGTGTGGATTTATTAAGAGTGAAATTTTTTGGTTAATACGGTATCAATGTTGAGTGTGGATTTACAAAAGAGTGAAATTTCTTGGTTTATTTTGTAATCATTAAAATGGATTTAGTTTCTTTGTAATTTTATTAAATTTTTATTCAATTTAATAGAATAGAATTTAAAATTTAAAACTTATGTCAATATGGATACTTAAAAATATAGTTTTGAATATAGTTAATAATGATTTTTTTGGACATTTATTCAAAATTTGAGGATTCGTAGATTTGAGTGATTATTTCTGTGCCCCAGTGGTTTTTTAGCATGTTGAATCCATTTTTGAATTCAGAAATGGATTTTGAACAACAACAAATAGTGATTCGTGTAAATTTATATCGTCGGATTTCAACGAAAAAAGCAATGCATAGAACAACTAGACAACACCGTTAAGAAATATCATATCTATAGTATTTCTATTTATGTCTAAATCTAGTATCTCTCTTTTCATTTCTCTATATAATAGTTTTTGTAATAGGTGTACATATGGAATCTCTCTCTCTTTCATGTATATAGACATTTTTACTTTCATTTGTATCTATATTTGGCTATTGACTATCATTGTTATTATTTGTTAGAAGTATTATATATATATTTTTAAGTGACATATGAAAATGTAAAGGTTACCCAGATATGTGACAATATCTCTATCATACTGGGTTGTAGAACTAGCACCTTTAGATGCAATAAAAACTTTAAGTTATTTGATAAATCTTTTAAGATTGACAAAAGTTCCACCAAACACAAATTAAGTTATGACGTCCCACATTATTCCAATTAAAGCAAATGCACTTCAAAGATTAATACAAGACATTATGCATTAAACATTTTAGAATCATTTAACATAGACATAATACATCTATTTATATCTATGATAGTTGTATCTACTTTATCCATTGACATTGGTTAGTACTATGTGTAATAACCTAAAAAATCTAGGCTCTACTCACCTAATTTTTTTCATTGCATAGTTTTAAACACATTGGTAATTTTGGGCCATTAGTTGTCTTTGATCAGGTCTTTAGGTCAATTTCACTAGAAAAACTTGTTGTAGCTCAAGGCTGCAAGCCCCCTTTTTTTTTGCTAAAAGGAGAAATATTTCCTAAGGGATTTATTAAGAGAAGAGTATACATTAAATATGGCCTTATGGCAAAGACAAATGATCTCTGACAAACTCTGATGGGGGTTTCCAGGGACGATTTCTAGAGTTATAGCTTCAACAATGGAAAGAATGGTGACCAAAGGGGGAGGGAGCAAGACTCCCTCCTACAAGCAGGTGGTGGTGGACAGAGGGAAAATTCCACGCAGTGTGGGGTTTAAGGAACCTTTGACAGGGACCTCAAGATTAGATCCAGAGTACCATAAAGAGGATAACCAAGGGAAAAAAGACCGAGTGGGGGAGGAGGCCAGGGAGGCCTGGAGTAGCACGCCAGAAACGACAAACCCTAGTGGGGTAGGAGGGAACAACCCATGCAAACCAAAAACAACGTTAATCCCAAAGGTTATTATAGAAGATCCCCAAATCCAACTCTTCTGGGATAAGATGAAGACACACGCCTTGATCTGCAAGTTTATGGGCATGTGGCCTACAGAAAAGACCCTGCGTAGCTGGATAAAATAGCAATGGAAGCCGAGTGGAGAAGTCGACCTCCACCTGGGATCGAAAGGATTTTTTAGAGCAATATTCATGAACTTAGAAGACAAAGATATAATCTTTGAGGGGGGACCATATTTCCATGCCTCAACGAGATTGTACATGTGACCTTGGAAGGAAAACTTCTCCCCAGAAAAGGATACCTTTAAAATTGTCCCAGTTTGGCTTAGGATTTACTCCCTATCGCTGGATTACTAGATGTCGTCCACCTTATAGGGAACAAGATGGGGAAATATGTCAAGACATATGATGCAACATTAAAAGGGAATTATACATCCTATGCGAGGATCTGTATAGAGATAGATGTCTTGGGGGCACTCCCGGAGGCAATCATTCTGGAATTCAGGGATGAGAAATGAATCCAAAGAATAGACAATGAGCAGAACCCATTTCGATGTAGAGGGTGTCATGAACACGAGCACCTATTAAGAGAATGTCAGTTAAACAAAAAATCAGAACATGAAAACTCAAAACAACAATAGGACGAGGACGGGTTTGTTAGGCCAAACTACAAAGGTATAGGAAACAAGAGACAAGGCAAGCCCCCTATAACGAGTAACCCGAAAGCAAGGAATATAGCTAAAGGATGGGGAAATCCAAAATAGGGGGAAGAAGAGGAACAAAAAATGCCAAAGGAAAGGGAGACAAACGAACATGAAACAAATAAGACCATAGAGAGTCAAAACCCTAAAGGAGATCATGGGCACAAAAAGAGTACAATTAGAAGGCGTCGGAGACACAAATACCCCAATGCAAGAGGTCGACAACGATTCGGAAATGACACCAAGCGAGGTAGGAACAAAAGACCTAGACCTAAGAAACATAGTGGAAAGGGAAGGGATAGACCTCCCAAATATACTGGAACAATGGAAAAAGCAAGGAATTGTCAATAAACCAATGGAGCAACTAGATCACATCCAATACCTATTCCTTTTGAGGGAGGAAGAAAAAACTAGAACAATCAAGCGCATGAATGGTGAAATAGAAAACTTGGGTATCAAAACAAGAGATGGTCAACCACAACACTCACCAAAGCAAGCAAGACGAAAGAAAGGGAGGAAATCAAACAATATAGCCCTACAAGAATTAGGAGCGTTGCTGATCAATTCAAGTAACATCAAAAAGCTCTTTTCAAACTGCCCCCCACATGTTTAAATGAAGGTTATTACTTGGAACATAAGGGGCATGAACATCCCTAGAAAACAATGAATCCTTAAAAATAGACTGAAGATGGAACATTCTGATATATGCTTCATTCATGAGACAAAATGTTATTTGGATAGAATGGAAATAATAAGTAAGAAGTACTGGAATAAGTACAAGTTTCTAACTTTAGAAAGTCAAAACACGATGGGAGGCATACTCACCCTGTGGAACCCACAATCAGTGAATCTACTCTCTTTTGAAGCCACTAGGAACACATTATCTATAAAAATGCAAGAGATAGGGAACACAGAGGAGGTCTTATGTACAAATGTATATGGACCCCAGGTATTGGAGGATAAAAGAAGAATGATCCTAGACATAGAAAATATAAAGGAGCAGAACAGTAACCTCCATTGTATTTTGGCTAGGGACTTCAACATTATAACTACTCTGGCTGAGAAAACAGGGGGCAAACAGAGATTGGACATAGATGCAGAAGAGTTCACATCCTTCATTGAAAAAATGAAGCTAGTGGACATCAAGACTAGTAATGGACAGTTTACCTGGAACAACAAAAGACTCTCACACCACCAGGTGTCCACGAGGCTAGACAGATTCCTAGTCTTGGAATCCATCATTATGCAGGGTTTAGAGATGGAATGCAACATCCTTCCTGGGGAGGGATCAGACCACTGGCCAGTGCAACTAGAGGCAAATTTTCAGACAACACCAAAGTACAGGCCTTTCAGATTTGAGAAATTCTGGATCGACCAACCAACTTTCAAGGAAAACATCAAAGCTTGGTGGCAAGAGGATATCCTAGAACAAGAGACAAATATGTTTAGACTTTATAAAAAAATAAAGTACATAAAGAAAAAACTTAAGAAGTGGAACAAATAAGTTTTTGGAAACATCGACCGGGGAAAAAAACTGATAGAGGAAAGAATGGAAGAGCTATAGGAGTAATGCATCCAAGAAGGCTACACTGAGGAGAGGAAAAAAGAAGAGAACCAAATACTCTAGGATTGGGAAGCAAGATGTAAGCAAGAAGAGACCCTGTGGAGACAACAATCCAGAATTTGGTGGCTTAAGGAAGGGGAGAGGAATACCAAGTTCTTCCACAGAACAACTATAGCGAGAAGATATCATAACATAATTCTAAAGATCCAGGATCAAGATGGGATAGAGAGAGAGTCCCACTAGGACATTGAAAACACTATGGTCAAACACTTCCGTGGGATAGCCAAAGAACCCAACCGGGACAAGACCGAATCCATCCAGAGGATAGTAAGGCACATCCCTAAGTTGGTAACAGAGGAACACAATGTCAACCTTTGCAAACCCCTAGAAAAGAAAGAAGTCGACCAAGTGATCAAGGATATGCCTAATGGAAAGGCCCCAGGCCCAGATGGCTTTACAATGGAATTTTTTAAAGCTTGTTGGGATGTGGTTAAGCATGATATTTATGGTATAGTGGAGGATTCCAGAAGCTCAACCTCAATCCTGAAGGCCCTGAATGCCACGATGTTCACTCTGATCCCAAAAGAAAATCAAGCCAGAACTCCAGAACCGCTATCGACCGATAGATTTGGGCAATGTTGTGTATAAGATAATTTCAAAAGTAATAGCTAATAGATTGAAACCACTTCTTCCAACTCTGATATCACAGGAACACGAAGGCTTCGTGGAAGGGACACAGATTCAGGACAACATAATACAAGCCCATGAAATAATACATACCCTGAAAAGTAAAAAGAAAGCTAGGATGTTAATCTAGTTGGACTTGGTGAAGGCTTATGACAAAATAAGCTAGCACTATATGGAAAAAATGATGGAATATTTTGGGTTTGACCAGCATTGGATTAAATGGATCATCAACCTAGTTTCTACAATGAGCTTCTCACTTCTAGTAAATGGAACTCCAGCCAAGCCCTTCTATCCCATGAGGGGTATAAGACAAGGGGATCCTCTATCCCCTTTCCTATTCATTTTAATGATGGAAGGGATAAGCAGGAGCATAAAGACAACAACGATCGAAGGCGATGTTAGCGATAATTCTTGTCACGGGCTCTAGAGCATTCGGGTCTGTAGATTACACGAATGATCAAGCACAGCACAGGAGAATCCTTGTTTTTCCAAGTAGCAGGTCAAGCGAGCGGGAAAAATGTCATCGGCAGCGTCCAGGGTCTATTTTTGCGAAGCAGATCGACGGTCGGTGGGTAATTGCAGTCAGCCGAGTCACGCCAAGTATAGCGCAGATGTTGTTAAAGAGGTGAACGGTGTCAGCYGTCGAATCGGCAGAAGAATAGATCTGGACTGTTGGTTCGGGAGCGGACGCTTGTCACGCGATTACCCACATCGGGGACTCGGGCATCGGAGGTTGGAAGAATAAGTCATTCGACTTCACGAGCGGCGAAGTGGCGAGAAGATCAGAACCGTCCATTGAAGAGGACGCGTGTCAGAGATCGAGGGATCTCGCGAACTCGGAAGTTCGCAGGGTAAAGGCCCAAACATTTGGTACTCCAAGTCGCGAAGGCGCGAGGAGCGAGAAGAGGACAGTCGTTGGATCCGGATCGTAGGAGGACCGTTGGATCCGCACGTGGGATCGTGCATCGTAGTCTCGTAAGAAAATACCCAAGGAATTGGCCGTGAGGATCGCGAGGTTGCGAGGTTGTGAGATTTCGACCGTTGGAGGACAGGTGGCCATAACAAAGCGGCAAAGTGGAATACAGGTGGCAGAAGCCCTCGGTATCTCGCCGCGAGAAGTCCTGAGGTATTGGCATTAGGATTCACGAGTTGCGAAGTGCCGAGGTTCGTGTGAACGTGTGGCAGAGCATAAGGTGGGACCGCGTGGTCGACGGGTGGACACGCGTTGGCTGGAGATAAAGTCAACATTCCGTTGAATTCTCGCATCTCGGGGACTTTTGAAATAGGAGGGTGAAAACTCGACAGTTAAACCGGCGAGGTTGCAAGGTCGCGAGGACCCGGGAGCGTCTTTGAAGATAGGCACAAGGTCACAGCCCGTGGTCACTTGAGGAAAGAAAGGAGCTGCAGAAAGAAGGCCGAAGGCACCGAGTTCAGTTGCAGAGAGGATCGTCGTGGTCTCTGAGCGCTATCGGATCCGATCTCCATACTATTCCTCGTCTAAAGTAAATGACGGCAAGAGCAGGTGGTTGAAACCTCATTTCATTCATTAAGTGAGGGGATGGAGGGTTTGGCAAGCCATCTACCCGAGGAAGTCCTGTGTATCGATTTCCTCAAAAACACCATGTCGAAGTCCTCGACTAGCCGAAGGAAGTCTGAACACGCTAGCTCGACACTTAATGGCTCAGCTACTCCCCTTGCTGGAGCCACGCGCAGATTAAGATGGCGTCTGTCATAGGCGCACGATCGTCTAGTCTGCATGCGCAGACTGTCAGAAGAAATGCAGATGCAATGTTATTAATGCAGTATCTTGTTTTCGCTGTTGTGTTTTGTTTTGAGTATATGTAGGCGTTTTCTCCATTTTTGTAAGAATGGATGGTTGAGCAGAGCTCCCGGGTTGTAAAACTTTAATGAAGCACGGTTTTCTGGTTATTTCTAGACTTCTGAGACTTCTTGCCTTATGAATGCTAGTTTCTTTACATCTTTGTTATACTGTGTTAGAGCAACTCGGAATTGGAGGATCCAGTCGAGTTGTAGCTGTTATAAGATGATGTTGTAATGGATCACTGTAATAGTTACATAGTCTCTAATCGGTTCCTGTGATTTCCTTAACACTGAATGACTTGGAATTGGAGGATCCAGTCAAGTCTTCTATTTAGTTTCTTGAAGCCCTGAACCAGGAGGATCCTACGTTCAGAGTTTTTCCCCTACAAAGCGTTGCAAGCCTGTTGTCCAGAGCTGTTTATTCACTTTTCTTACTAAGTCTTCCACCTGCTCATCTTTTAATCAACCCACTGGCTGAAGTTAGGATTCCAGACCTCCTTTGTTCTTTACGTACCAGATCCAGTCCCTGAGTTAGAGTGATATCTCCTCAAGTCTCTACCCATTTGATCACCCATTTATCAAATCGTGACATTAAACTAATGGGCATTGGGCTCTGCTCCTGCAAGCAATCCAGGAGTGACTTCCAATGCTAACAGGCGAAATCAAAGGCCTAAAACTGTTTGAAGAATGCCCAACCTCAACACACCAACAATTCGTGGAAAATATCCTTCTCCATGGAACCCCCACGGTAAAGGAAGCAAAGGCGTATAATTTTTTTTTAGAAGAGTTTGGAGAGGCCTCGAGGGCTGAAATAAACCACTCTAAATTCATGATCTACTTATTCAACACAAATCCTGCAATCCAAATGAACCTGGCCAACATTTTGGTGTTTGAGTAGATAACACTCCCAACGAAGTATTTGGGGGTACCCCTGATAGACAGGGTGTGTAGGAACATAACGTGGGAAGGATTCATCAACAAGCCACAGGAGAGGGTTAATAATTGGACTTACAGAACTCTAAACCTTGCAGGACAGTTAATCCTTACTAAACTGAACCTATAAGCAATCCCGACGTATCTTATGTCAGTGTTTCCGGGTCCAAAAGGCATCCTATAAAAAATTAGAGCAATCCAGAGAGAATTCCTATGGAGAGGGGTTGAGGACAAAAAGAAATGGGCCTTGGATTACAAGGGGGGCCTCAGATTACAATACCCACATGTAACCAATGAGGAATTCAGGGAAAAACTGTGGTGGATATGGGTAAAGGAAAGATTGGTGCCATGGGTTAAACTGTGGAAAGAAAAATACGCCCCAGAAGTCAACACCCAGGAGAGGATTAGGTTCATGGGAACAAGGGAAGGGTCAACCATCTGGAATCTAGCCTAGTGGAATAAAAATTGAATACAGAGTCACAACTTTTGGGAAATCAGGAATGGAAGAACAACAAGATTCTAGGAGGATGCTAGGCATCAGGAACCAAGAATGGAAAACTAGGACAGAGAGGGGATCAAACAAGATATGATTCAACAAGGAAAAATGAAAGTCCATCGGTACTGGAAACAAAGGGAGGAGAACTCCAGATGGAGGATTTGGAAAAAAATCAAGCCACAAAATAGAGCTTAGGGAGACCCAATGATGAAAGATATTGAGGAGGAATTGGGTAAAAGGAAAATTGGGGTCGCGGAAGAGGAGGACCAATTAAGGTGGGGAAGGAAAAATGGGGGAAAAATCAATATAAAAGAGGCCCGATATTACATAGCAAGCCAGGACCAAGAAAACCCATAACCACACTGGGAGAGGATCTGGATGGGCCCCAAATGGCCAAATATTAAAGTGTTTGAATGGATAATCCTACACAAGAAGATATTGACCTGGTAGAACCTAACAAAAATAGGATTCATAGGACCCTCACGGTGTCACCTATGTGAGGTCAAGGAAGAATCGACAGATCATCTCCTAGATGAATGCAACTATACAGCTGAGATTTGGGATTGGGTGGCCTGTATTTATCACCAGTCAAATCGGGTAAGGGGGGATATCAGAGCCACAGTAAAAAACTAGAAGGAGAGGTATAGTGATAATGAGGTGGTGAACCTATGTTGGGGTCTAATGTCGGGGATGGTAATATGGGATATTTGGAAAGAACGGAACAGGCGAATTTTCAAGAATGAAAGCCAACCGACCTCGCAGATAAATGACACTATCATAACTCAAATAAGAGAATCAGTGCAGAGCCTTAACCTTAACAACTCCAAAAACCAAAACATAGTTCAAGACTTATGAATTTTGGAATTGTTCTATCTCAAAGAGTGGAGCTTTAACATACCTGTGGCCCGAGATTCGCAGATCCAGAAAGGAGTCAATACCTGGGCTCCTCCTCCGACAAGATTCATTAAATTGAATTTTGACAGGGTGGCGAAAGGAAATCTGGGGGTGGCAGGAGCTGGTGGGGTAATAAGATATAGTGGAGAGACCATCTTACGCGTGTATGCTGGGAGCATAGGCAATTCTACAATTAATGCAATGGAGTTTGGAGCTCTGGAACTTGGCCTGGAAATTCTATGCAGAGAGGGCATGACGAATGCCATCGTCGAAGGTGATTCGATTCTGGTTGTCAACATTGCAAAGAAACTCCAGTATGGAACTAAAGTGGGCAAGGTGCAAAGGCATTGGCACCTAGCGCATTCCCTTCAAAAATCAGGGAACATCTGCAAACCCTGAACATGATAGAGTTTAGATGGATTCGTAGGGTGGCAAATGTGTTAGAAGACATGCTAGCCAACGAAGGGATTAATAGGGAGGGACATGAATTGGTCGAGGTTTGGTTTAGAACCCCAAGAGGGCAACTTAGATCAAACTGCATCCACTTGGCGGAACGATATCACGATGGCAGCTTCAGAGATGAGGGTCGCACCAAGGATGATGCGAGGCTCCTCAACCCAGCGTGGGACCCATGAGGTATATGATAGTCACAACATCTGGTCCCCAATTATTATGTGGGAACACGATGGAAAGTAGGTGGGAAGACAAAAGGAAGTACTATATAAAAACAAGTTTAGAGGTGATAGCAAGGGAGAAAGGCCAAGTAGCATGCCAAAAGTTCATGATGAGCTAAGGGGTGTGGAGATGGTGATAACCAAGGGAGGATCACCTGCCCCCAGAACAAGTATGGGACCAAGAGCATCCAAATAGAACAAAAGTAGGGACAGAAGCAAGGACTAGGGAAGAGATCATAAAATAATGGCCCGTCCAGCCTTACCAGCCAATAATGAAGGTCGATATCACCACTTTAGGATAGAATTAGTAGGAAGTATAGGCCCGCATAAGACGGAACATTATAAGAAGAAGAGTTGCAGACAATATTGCAACCATAAGGTGTTAGCTAGTAGGGAAAATTACAGTCTCAGGAGAAGGATAGTTAAGGAGAGACGCAAAGTAAGGAAACGGGAGAAAGGGAAGCATGGATATTCGAGTAGACATAAAAACATCACTCACTTGAAACATACGCAGAGAAAGATAATCCCCCTAGGGAAGGATATCCTAGAAAGCTTGAGGCGTTTGACTTGAATTGATCAGGTTGTGAGAGAGGCAAAGAACACCTTCCATACGTTGGTCTCTCTTAAAGGAAAGGCAACAATCAACAAGTGGGAAGAAGAAATTAAGGAGGATCAGAGTGGTAAAGAGTGGGGGGAGATAGCGCATGAGGCAGAATGGATAACAGACCTGGGGGCTATCCGTCCCAGGGAGACCCTCTACCATAAAATGGTAGAGATGGCATGATTTACCAAATTTTTAATCAGGAAAGTAAAGTCTGATCTAGAGGAGGCAAGACAGGAAGACCGTCGAGAGGTTAAAACTATGTTGGACGAAATTCAACATCGTATCAGCGGATTGTAAACTATTATCAAGCTGTTAGTGGAGGTTGAAAAGGACCAAACAAGTAAACAAGAGAGGTTGGCTACACAATTCCAACTTTTCTTGAGATACGTCCACCATATGGACATCACACCTGCGTA
>ML789332.1:150313-184194 GCA_009831015.1 Picea engelmannii
AATTCCCATAGCCCCAAATTACATTTTTTAACCATTTTCACCATCTTTGACGAAACTTCAACTGCTGATATCTTTGTCATCTGGAGGCCATTTTTCCCGAAATGAACGTCACCAGAAAGATGCTGACAAACTCTTCCACTTTGTAAGATTTACTTTTCATTTTGAATACTTTAACTCTATCGAATTTTAAGATGATCCACCTGGATCACATTTTCATAATTTTTGTCACACTACCAACTTTCCTATCCTTTTAACTCAACAAAATTATGATGATCTTGGAAAGCTTCTTTTAATGCTTTTCAAGCAAAAAAACAAAATTCTAAAGAATTACAAGTAATATGTTACCCTTTTAAGGTCCGATAGATTATTTCCATCTCAGTGTATGTTAATCATCATCATCATCATCATAAAAACCATTGGAATTAATAAAATAGATTTATTCATTATAAATTCATTTTTAATAAAATATATACATTTAACCAACTTAGATCCATCTTAAACCCGAATCTATCAAGCACTGAGAGGCATCCAATTTCTTAAGGTGTTGATCCAGGTGGATATTAGTGGCCACCCACCTATTCCAACTGGTTCATCTTGATAGTTTTTAGTTCAACACGTTTCTCTCTAATGATGACATTTATTTGTAATTGTGGGTTTTGCACTTCCAGGGATACCTTGAATCCCTACACAACATCCAAGTGGATATTGGTGGCCACCCACCTATTCCAACTGACTTATTTTGGAAGTTTTCATATCAACACATCTTTCTGTACTTTCAGGGTCGTTTTGGGGCCCTAAACAATGTTTTTTTTTTGGCTTGCCATAGAAAAATTGTAGACTGAGTCAAATTTTGATGAAATAATGTTTAGTTCTCGAAAATACCTTTCCAATGAGCTATCACACACCTAAAATAGAGGTCGTATGCAAAATTTACGACCCTAGGAAAATGAGGTACCAACTTACCCATCGAGGCCCACATAACTTTTGGCGTTTCATCTCCTAGGGTTAGGTTTTTGGATGTCTAGGGTTTTGGCATTCATGAGTAATGTTAAAAAGGACTCTGGAGCCTCATTGTAATATTTTTTCTCAGACAAATGTGTGCAACAAGCACATCTATTCTTAGCGATAACTACCACCATTTGAGCAAGTTGTTTCAGTTCTGCAGTTTTACAGTTTCAACCTATTTTATTTATTCAATATAAGTTATTGTTCACTGGATATCTGTTGTTGTTTTATGTATCTCTATGTTATGGTATTCAATCTATTATCCATTTTGTTTCGCTCATAAATACAGACCAGTGGTATCAGAGCGATATGCTCTTCATTTGTTTTACTTTCTGAATGTCCTTGACAAGATCTGGGTACAAGAAATTGGGACTCAAACCAGTTGAGCCTTTGCAATATTGGTCATGTCGAACCTGACCACAACTCATGGGGGATGAGAAGAAATATGATAGAGCAGGATATCCTTTTAAAATGTTGCTCGAGGAATCCCTTGTGCGACAAAGGAACAAGATGATGGACAACTTTGCATAGATCCTTCGACATATGCCCACAATAGACACATCTTCATCAAGTGGCCATGAAACCCCCTTCAAGGTACAAGTAAATTTTGATATTCCATTATTTGAAGGACTAATAGATGCGGATTCTATAGATAAATGCTTGAATTTTCTCGAAGGATATTTTTTGGTCCATAATTTTTCCGATAGGGAAAAAACTACTTTTTCACTCCTCAAGGTCGTCCCCCAAGTTAAGGATTGGTGGCATACGTACTCTGAGAAAAGGGTCACAGAGGAATCTGCAATATTTGCGGTCACCCCCACCCGAGATTCCTTCAAGGATTTCATTAAAGAAAAATACTACCCTATTGGAAGCTACGAGGACTAGTACACAAGATGGACCATGATGCATCAATAAAGGGACCCGAAAGTACCAGATTTCACCAATATTTTCCATACTCTATGCACCAAATTGGGTATCAAAGACTTTGAACGACATCTGGTGCTCAAATACTACAATTTTCTACACAGATACATTCAAACATAAATGGAGTTTATGGACATCACATCATTTGGTGCGGCTTATAGATATGTTGTCAAGATCGAGCAAAAATTTAAGTAGAAGAGGTGAGAGTTTGGATCTGCAAATTCCTCATAGCCGAAGTAGGGAAAAGGCGGTCCCAACCCACCAAACAAGGGACATAGAAAAGATGGTCTCTCTTAGGACAACCATTCTGAGACACAACCCAAGAAGGGTAATGAGAAGTTGAAGAAGGACACGGGAAAGTGGTGTGAATACCATAAAATCCCTTGGCACAACACCAAAGAATGTCGCTCCAAGTAGCCACTGGTGGCCGAGTTGAAAGCTTCCAAGACAGAGGCATATTATAACTCCAAATAAAGTCCGTAAAGTGGGAATCATATCATCGAAGTCAAACCCAGTGCCACTGTTGCTACCACCAAAGTCTAGCCAAGCGAACCAAAAGAACCAGAGAAATGGGAAAGCCTCTTTCTCTCACAGATGTGGGTAAAGGGAACTTTGTTGCATTTCATTGTTGATAACGACAGTCATAATAACCTAATATTAGCAGAGGTCATCAAGCGTCTGGACCTCCGATAACACTGCACCCACAACCCTACACCATTGGATGGATTCACCAAGGATGAGATCTCTGCATTAGCCAACAATGTTGTCTTCCCTACATCGTCAAACCCTTCAAAGACGAGGTATTGTGTGATATTACTCCCCTTTAAGTTTGTGATGTTCTTTTAGGCCAACCATATTTGTGGAAGCGACATGATGTATATGAGTCTATACCCCACAATGTTATTATTACTTTGGGTAGAAAATTGTATAGGATACCAGAGGTAGCGCCGCCTACTGCTATTTCTTTAATCTCTGCTAAGAAATGTAGTAAGGTCGTTTCACAGACTGGGAAGTTTGTTTTCTTTTTGATCCATTCTTGCAGAAATCATAAGGTCATTTCCACATTCATGACCTCTACACAAAGCCTCTCTTTGCAGCAGAAGGAAGTGGACGAGATCGTGGAATATTACAGATACATCTTCTACTCACCCACCGGGGTACCGACGCACTACCAAGTCCAACATCCAATTGATCTAACCCATGGTGCATCGCTACCTAATGGAACAATCTATTGTCGCTCCTTGATGGAAAATGATGAAATCAAGTTCCAGATCCAAGAGCTACTTCAAAAGGGGCACATTCGACCCAACTCCTTCCCTTTCAGAAGCCCGATTGTGTTGGTTTAGAAGAAATATGGGACCTGGTGGATGTGCATTGATTACAAAGCATTAAACAAAAACATAGTCAGGAACCGATACCTAATTCCCTGAATTGATGACCTTCTTGACCAACTCAAGGGGAGAATGTTCTTCAACAATATTGACCTAAAGTCTGGCTACCACCAGGGTCTCATCAAACCAACTGATGTATGGAAGACAACTTTCAAATTTAAAGAATGTCTCTTCGAATGGTTGGTCATGCCCTTTGGATTAACAAATGCACCAACAACTTTCATGAGATTTATGGATGATGTATTAAGACCCTTCACCAACTCTTTTTTGGTGGTATATCTGGATGACATCCTCATCTTCAACAAAACTTGGGAGGAGCACATGCAACATATTCAGTAGGTTTTGGGCACTCTGCAGAAACACAACCTCTTGAAATGATCACTCATTAAGAGTAGCACGTGAAAGAAGAAGAGGGAAACAACTATAACCTTCAGGTTTTAACAAGACATTTTGTAGGTACAACAAAAACTACATAAGCAATGTTGTGGACCGAAAACCATTCATTCAACTTTATTGTTTATTTTAGAGAAGATTAATGAAAATTTTGCAAATAAAGGATCATACCAGTGACTTAATTGATCCAATTTGACTGAAAAATCTCAATCAAATATAAAAATAAAATTTTAATATAAAAGAGTAATAAAGATATAAAAATGCATAGGCATAAAATTAAAATTATATATAGGAAACACGGGTAGTAAAGAAAGTCAGTCCGGTTCGACATAGTGTTTCAAATGTGAACCATTAGTTGCATAAGAAAACAATCTCCCATCCATGCCTTTCATCAAATAAGAATTATTACCAACATTAGAGGCGATTATATAAGGACCTAATAAAAAATTATGAAACTTTGTATTCTTATCTTTGTCAGGATGAAAAAAATCCCAAAGTAACACTTTTTCTTCAGTTACAAAAGTAGTTGATTTTTCTCTTTTGTTAAAAGAATTTTTGATATATAGCTATCTCTTCTTGATATTTTCGAGAGCATGGCTCTGTTGTTCTTCATAAGTCAGCAAGGCACTAATCCTCTAAGGGATGTTTGTAGAGTTCAAATTTTTAGTTTCAATTCTAATAGAAGGGAAGTTAACTCAAATTCCACATGCATAATAGCTTATTGGCCATATAATAGTTGGAAAGGAGTGTGGGCAGTGCTAGTTTTGGTGGTGGTTGATCTTCCCATAAGGAATAGGTGAGTAATGTGTGCCACTAATGAGGTTTATCATTTATAATCTTTTTTATAAGAATCTTAACCATATTTTTTTTTGTGCACTCAGCTTGCCCACTTCCTTGCGAATAGTAAGTGGATGAAGTGAAATGCTTCACCCCAAATTTATTTAGAAATTGGGTAAATTTTGCAGAAATAAAAACTAACTCATTATTAGTGATAATTTCTATTAGAAGACCAAAATGAAAGAATATATCAGATTACAAGAAATACATCACCTGCTCATCCTATGCATGTTTGAGTGGTACAACTTTAGTTCACTTGGTGAAATGGTTTGTTGTTGTCATGATAAAAATATGTCCAACAAAAGATGAAAGATTGATATGACCAATGAAATATAATCCCCATTTAGAAAAAAAGGTAAACCTGGGAGAAATGGTTGTAAAGGCATGGCAAAGAACTTTTATTTTCCTGCAAACTTTTGACATTCATCACAATCATGTGCAAATTTATAGGAATCTTGGAATATCAAAGGCTAGTAATAACCGATTCTCAAGATTTTGATTGTAGTGGATTTTGCAACAAAATGACCACCAATATGAATACCTGAGTCTGTTGATCCATGAGTTTCCCTTAATATTTTTTGAGTTGTTTCATTTTCTACACAATGTAACAACGATCCATTAATAGTTCTATGGAAGAGAGAAGTACCTAATATTAAATATTTGGAGGCTTCAAGGCGAACCCTCCTACGTTGATGGTTTTCTAGATTATCAGGACAATTTTTAAATTCCAAATAATAGATGATGTCCTTGTACCAAGGATGTTCTGCTAAATTAAGACTTTTATTTTCAACAAGAAAAAGTGCATACAAAGAATTCTCATCATGTTCAGAAGAAACACTTGGCTAAGGATGTTGAGTCGGGTGTAAGGAGAGATCTCGTCCCTTAGTTATGTGAGAAGTTGTTATCAAGAAATCATGTTCTTGTATCTTGGCAAGACACTATGAAATTTTTCCTAAAACATGTGTTTGAGAAAGCAAAAAATTGACAGTAGGAAAAGGGACTTTTACCTGTGTATGTTTTCCTAATATATAATGGAGAAATTTTTAATAGCTTTTACAAGAGCATATGTATGTTTTTCAATCAAATTATATTTAAATTCATCATCTGATCAACTTTAGCTCATGTAATCTATAGGTTGCCCATTGTTTTGATTATATTTTTTAAAGAAGGATAGAAGATATTGCTTCTTCAGTAGCATTAGTATAGATAATGAAATACTTTTCAAAATTCGGTTTCACCAAAACCAGTGCAGAAGTAATTGCTTTCTTGATTTCTACAAAATATTTTTTGGTATCATCATTCCATGAGAATGATCTATATTGCTTAAGCATGTTATGAATTGTTTTAACCATTCTTTCAAAATCAAGGATAAATCTTCTAACAAAATTGATTTTACCCATAAAAGATTGAATCTCCTTTTTAGAAGAAGGATCACGAATATTTTGGATTGAGATAACCCTCTCGGGATCAATAATAATTCCCGAATTAGAAATGATATGACCGAGAAGTTTACCTTGTGTGACACCAAAGATTGATTTTGTCGGGTTAAAGAACATTCCAAATATTTTGCAATGCAAGAAAACTTTTCTAAGATTATCAAAATGATCTTGTTGGATTCTAGAATAGATAGTTAAATAATCAAGATAGATTTAAATAATATTACCGATAAGATCGTCAAATGCTATTTTCATAGCCTTCTAGAAATTAGCACCTGGATTTATTATACCAAAATGCATTCTTTCATATGCAAAGGTGCCCCAAGAAGTAGTAAATTTGGTTTTGTATTTATCATCCCTCTTGACTCTGATTTGATTATAACTTGAAAAACCATCAAGAAGGGACTGTTGGATTACTGAGAGGGGGGTGAATCAGTAATAGAGAAATTTAATCATTTTTCACCATAAAATGAAAGTGTTATATCACTGTAGCATTATCATCCAATAGTTGCAGAGTAAATAAACAGTGAACAAATGATCAATCACACACATACACAATACACCAGTGTTTTACGTGGAAACCCAAATAGGGACAAAACCATAGAATTATTTTTCTTATACGTCTTTAAGAATTACATTAACTGGAAGCACCAAATTCCTTTGTTTTCCAGCTGCAACTAGAAGAAGGATCCAACGCCCTAGTTTCTCAGGATACAACCCGAGGGAAGCTCCAAATCCCCAATTCTTTGGCTACAACCAGAAGGATGCTACAACCCCCTATGTTCTCCGACTACAACCAGAAGGTGGCTACAACCACCTGTCCTTGCCCCATCCAACCGCCCTGATGTATAAGTAGAATGATGGAACCACTGTCACACTATCATTGTGAGATATACTGTTGTAAACCTGTACCAATCAACCTAAACCAAACAACCTGTACCAATAACCTGAACCATGCATCACCCTGTACCTCAACCTGTAATCAACTTGTACCATAAACAAGTGCACCAACCTGTACCAAAAAACCTACAATCAATGTGTACCATAAACAAGTTCATCAACCATGCATCAACCTGTACCTCAACCTGTACCATAAACAAGTGCATCAACCATGCACCAACCTGTACTGAACAATTTGTAATCAACCTATACCATCAATATTATCAACCAAATCAGATCTACTCATCAAGATCAATGACCAAGACAAATCTCAAAGATGTGCATCAACCAAGCATAACACAACAACTCATAATCATCACTGATATCAATATGTGCTTCTAATAATATACCAATACAAGTATGCTACATCATCCATAAACCATGCGTAAACAATACTACTAACAAGTGCCTCCAATCATGTACCAAGTATGTACCAATCATGTATCAACTAATCATCAACTATGACTCATCAATATGTACCAACATCATCAACTATACACCTCATGTATGTGCCAACTCATCAACTACTTGTCTCAATCATGTACCCAACATGTACCTCAACCAAAAGCCCTCATCATTTTCATCATCCAAATATGATTTGTAACTCTGTAATAGACCTGGTGTATAATATTACATACCTGCAAACCTTCCTTAAATTTAACAACAAGAGACTAGCATTTTCATCAAACTTTACTTTAGTATCACATGACTAATTTTGGATTAGTCAACAACCCTAACTTGAAATAATCATAACTATGTACCTGTAATGAATAAATATATAAAATTGGTACATAATGGTCTTCAGTGTCTTTTATGCAATTCCTATAGACTTCACTACTTGGAACCTCTCAGAAAAGGAGTTATAGAAAAAATGGCATACCTTGTTGAATTCTGGCTTATTTGAGAGAGAACTTGTAGAGTGTGCCGCGCACAAAATATTTGTTGTATGGATTTGAAAATTTTACACAGAATACTATAGAATGTACTCTAACCAATACATTTTTTCTTACTGAATTTGGATCTGTTATGAAGAAGTTATGCCGTTTTTACTCGAAACAACTCTTTTAGACTAGTTTCAAGACTAGCCACAAACCCTATTTTCCATGTCGTGTAACTCCAAAAATACAACGACCCACAAGATGAATTTTGTATCACATCTACTTAGATAGGTTTGCTCAATGGCCTCCTGATTTCATGGTCTGAATCCTTCTAGAAAAAAAATGGTGAGATGACCTGTAAATAACATACCTTAAAAAGCATCATCAAAAGAATTTATCCTCCCTTGAATTTCGGCCTTCTTTACTTCAAATTCCCTCTAAATTCGGTTTAGATATACTTTGGTTAACTCATTCACATGTAGATATTCAATATTTTCAAGTGTTATTAAAATGAGAGAGCCTTTACACTTATTTATACTTTCATGTAGCTTCCTCAAGGGGTTACCTTTTAACCATCTTAACCCACTTTCCTTATTTTAGGGTTAACCCACTTCTAATTTCTCCATCAACTTTATTATTTAAACAATTTCTTTTTTATTCACTTTGAATTATAGTACACTCATCACTTCACTTTATTATTTACCTTCTAAAATCGCTTAAACCACTTTGACTACTTTGACCTTTTGGGGCTTCTAGATGACTCATGAGGGTTCTCCAACTTCACATGGCCATAACTCCTCACGGTTAGAGAGTTATGTGAAGTTCCACATACCACTAGAAATGAAATGACATGTACTATCCATATAGAATAATATTGCCTGCAAATATATCAAAACTCATATCATTATCCATCAAACAAACTTGGGTCCATTACCCAATCCCGGGTTCTCCAACTTCTCATGGCCATAACTCTCTAACCGTGAGGAGTTATGTGACGTTCCACATACCACTGAAAATGGCATGACATGTAATACCCATATAAAATAGTATTACCTTCAAATATATTAAAAATCATACCATTATAAATCAAAAAAACTTGGGTCCATTACACAAACCATTGTGCTACCGGACTTTCTCCAAGGGTTGACATCAATCACTAAGGGTTGACATCATTATACAATATCAGTCTCCAATGGTTGAGATAAATGAAAACCAACAATCCATACCAACTGTCCATCAACCTAAGCCAACTTTCTGACAATATCCCCCTTTGACATTGATGGCAACACCAACATTGATGGAAACACTTAGTCATGATAACATTCATTCTTATACTTCTCATCAATGTTTCTATCTCTCCCCCTTTGACATCAATGGAAAAGGGTATCTCCCTTTGGGGTTGCCCCCCCTGAATGAACTCTCCTTGGGATACTCCCCATGTCTACATGCCTCTATGCTCTCTCTCCAATAATTTCTATCTTGCATCTGATAAATCTTTCCCCCCTTTGACATCAATGACAAAGGTATCTTTCCATCCGGGGATGCTCCCCCTAACTTAATTGTCCTTGGGAATACTCCCCCTGAATGAACTCTTCCTGAAACTGATCCCCTAACCTGCACTATCCTCTCTATGGTGTTTCCTTGTGTAAATCTAAGACATATAAGATAAACATTCAAAAGCATTCATTTTGGAGTAGAAATTACTCTGAGTCTCTGACAAAAACACTCAAAGGATTCCCTTGGAAGCGGTTTTGTAAAGATGTATTCCACTTGTTCTTTTGTGCCCCCATATTCAACTCTGATGTTCTTCTCTGCAACCTCTTCTCGTAGAAAGTGATACTTTATTAGAATGTGATTCTTCTTGGAGTACATCACCGAGTTCTTTGAGATACTGTTGGCGCTTGTATTATCACAATATATTGGAATGGGCTCATCATACTCAACCTGTATATATAAGTAGAACGTTGCTCCACCGATGCTTTGTTAGTCATCAATGCAACCTGCCCAATCTTCATCTGTGTAGGAAATAAGTGATATATCCTTTCCTTTTGGATACCATAATCCAAACTCTTTTGTTCCTTTG
This sequence comes from Picea engelmannii, assembly GCA_009831015.1. NCBI lineage: Eukaryota > Viridiplantae > Streptophyta > Pinopsida > Pinales > Pinaceae > Picea > Picea engelmannii. The sequence goes on from ML789332.1 coordinate 160,200, forward strand.
AGATATCTCAAAATCCTCTTTACTGTTAAGATATGTGATTCCTTTGGTGCTGCTTGAAATCATGCCATCTGTCCAATTTCCTGAATTACATCTTGTCTATGTGTTGTCACATATAGTAGGCTACCAATCATTGAAATGTATTGCCTCTGGTCTATAGACTTTGAATCATCATCTTTTCTCAACTTGCAACTGGTTTTCATAGGAGTGGTAACTAGTTTGCAATATTCCATTCCGAACCTCTTCAACATTTCTCTGATATACTTAGATTGAGAAATAAAAATTCCTTGGTTTCTTTGACATGTCTGAAGACCTAGAAAGAAGGATAGTTCTCCAAGTAATGACATTTCAAATTCATTCTTCATATCCTTTTCAAATTTCTGGATTAACCTGTCATTAGTACTTCAGAAAACAATATCATCAACATAAATTTCAATTAATAAAATACTACCTTGAGTTACCTTGATGTAGAGGTTGTTGTCTGCGCTTCCTTTCCATAGTTCATAGGGAGTTTTGTCATTGTTGTTTATGAGAATTACTCTGTTTTGAATGTGAATTGTTGTATGCACTGCACGTGTCCAAAAAATATTTGTTAATTTGGAATCCATTAACATTGTTTGATCCATTTCCTGTGTAATTATCATCCATTATGATAATGTTCCTTTGCCTCTGAACCACTCTTTGAACTAATCTATGAATCCATTCTCTCTTCCATACTTTCCAAGACTCTACTTGCGCAATTTTCCATAATGATGACCCATTTATCACTATACTCTCATGAAGTCTTGATTAATCCATCAAATTGTACTTCTACTAACTGACTTCTCTGAATCTGTCTTCTCAAACTATGCAAGCTGCTCGAAGGATGGTGCTTTGGTCTGTCACATCTATTGCATAGACTTCCCCTGTCTAATATTCATATTACATGGGAGTATCTAAGCTAGATGGCTCAGAACAATTCATGCTCTAATGTATATTCATCATCATCTTCATTGGTAGATTCATCATCTCTCTAAGCTCTAACTTCTTTCTTTCTTTCTGTGGATTAATCTTTCACTACAATGCCTGAAAGTACAATCTCTTGAACTTGTTCCTTATTTACCTGTCCTTCTTTTCTTTTAGTTATCTTCCAAACCTTTATGTATCTGACATCTTTCTTTTTCTCTATAGAATTTTCTTCATCTCATTTTATTGCCAATCTTGCGATCTTTGGGACCTAGTCTTTGTTCACCTGTTTTTCGTGTTTTCTTATCCATACTTTCTTATATCTTATATCAATGTTCTCTTTCATGGAATTATCGATCATGCTTCTACAATCACTAGTTATGTGTCCATAGTTATGAAATTTATAATGTTCAATGTTACATGGGGCCACATATGCACTTCTTGCTTGAATATTTTTTTTATAATCCCTGCAATCTGCAACCTTATGTCTAAAATTAGTACAATAAAAAAAATGACCATAAAAGAAATTTTCATACTTGGGAGTGAATGATCTTCTTTGTGGTGTATTCCTTCTAAAATTTTTCCTCGACTGATCATGATCATGATTGAAGCTTCTTTGTGGCTTGAACATGAATGGTATTCTTGAAGATGTATCTTCAATAGTTTTCTTAGATTTTGGTTGACCATGATTCCTTCCTTTGAGTACTTCTGCATAACTCTTTCTATTTTCTTCATTCTTCATTTCTAGCAACCTTGAGTGCTTCTCTTCATTCTCTATAACTGATGTGGATGTTTCTACCTCTTCAACGTTCTTGTTGAGCTTGAAAATCTTTCTTCTCAATGTGACAACTTCTTCTTCAAGCTTCTCAACCTCTTCTTCTTTCTTCATTATCTCAGACTTCATGACTTCTTTTGTTCTTTTTGCTTCTTCAAGATGAATTTTTAATGTGATTATTTCTTCTTCAAGTCCTTTCTCTTCTTGACCAAACTCCGCCTCAAGTTGGTTTAGATCGTTATTTCTTTCCTTAAGATGATCTGTCAATATTTTCTCTCCCATTTCTGCTTCTTCCTTCCGTGCTTCTATGTTGGCTTCCAAATACTACTTTTGATATTCAAGATTTTCTTCGATCTTTCTGGCTTCTTCTAGCCGAGTTCTTAAGTTCTCGATGACCTATTGGGCTTCTTCAAAAATGTGAACACTTTCCTTTTGTTTCATCAATTCTTTCTCGAGTGACTTGTTTTCTTCTCTTAGTTCATATAAAGCACTAATCAATTTTGCTTCATAATTGTCTTCCTTTTCAATTAGTTTTTATGTCTCATTTCCTTCATGGCATTCTATTTCAAGATGTCCACGTTTTTCACAATTAAAGAAAAACAACATACCTGTGGTGATCATGTACTCTTCATCTTCTAAATCTGTTTGACATGGTGAACAAAATTCTTCTTGATCTATATCTGCATCTTCTTTGGCATTTTCTGAATCTGCGATGGGTGAAGAATATATGTCATGTAACTTATCCCAAAGTTCTTTGGTTGATGAACATTTACCAACTTTTTCTCTTACCGGATTAGGTAATCCTTCCCAGATGAAATCCATTGCTATTTTTTTATTCTTCTTCAATTCCATCTTAGTTGTAGTCTTTTCCCTTTTTGAACTATCATATCATGTAACAAATCATAGCCAAATATAATGTCCCTGTGCTTGTAAAAATACTTTCATCCTTCTTCTCCACATCTCATACTTAAAACCATTTTTACCATTAAACATTGGTACTCCATTCTCAGAATAATCCATGATCTCCTTCCAGTGCTTAAATTGTTTCCTGAAGGAACCGACTCTGATACCAATTGTTGGATCACTGAGAGGGGGGGTGAATTAGTAATAGAGAAATTTAATCATTTTTCACCATAAAATGAAAGTGTTATATCGATGCATCATTATCATCCAATAGTTGCAGAGTAAATAAACAATGAACAAATGAACAATCACACACATACACAATACACCAGTGTTTTATGTGGAAACCCAAAGCGGGAGAAAAACAAAGAATTTTTTTTCTTATACGTCTTTAAGAATTACATTCATTGGAAGCACCAACTTCCTTTGTTTTCTAGATGCAACTGGAAGGAGGCTGCAACCCCCTAGTTTCTCAAGATACAACCCGAGGGAATATACATCTCCCCAATTCTCTAGCTATAATGAGAAGGAGGCTACAACCCCCTATGTTCTTCGACTACAACTGGAAGTTGGCTACAACCACCTGTCCTTGCCTTGTCCAACCGCCCTGGTGTATAAGTAGAATGATGGAACCACTGTCACACTATCATTGTGAGATATATTGTTGTAAACATGTACCAATCAACCCACATCAAACAACCTGTACCAATAACCTGAACCATGCATCAATCTGTACCTCAACCTGTAATCAACTTGTACCATTAAAAAGTGCATCAACCATGCACCAACTTGTACCAAACAACCTGTAATCAACCTGTACCATAAACAAGTGCATCAACCATTCACCAACCTGTACCTCAACCTGTAATCAACATGTACCATAAACAAGTGCATCAACCATGCACCAACCTGCACTAAAAAATCTATAATCAACCTATACCATCAATCTTATCTACCAAATCAGATCTACTCACCAAGATCAATCACCAAGACAACTCTCAAAGATGTGCATCAACCAAGCATAACACAACAACTCATAATCATTACCAAGATCAATATGTGCTTCTAATAATATACCAATACAAGTATGCTACATCATCCATAAACAATGTGTCAACAGTACTACTAACAAGTGCCTCCAACCATGTACCAAGTATGTACCAATCATGTATCAACTACTCATCAACTATGACTCATCAATATGTACCAACATCATCAACTATACACCTCATGTATGTGCCAACTCATCAACTACTTGTCTCAACCATGTACTCAACATGTACCTCAACCAAAAGCCCTCATCAATTTCATCATCCAAATMTGATTTGTAGTTCTATAATAGACCTGGTGTATATGATCACATACCTGCAAACCTTCCTTAACTTTAACAACAAGAGACTAGCATTTTCATGAAACTTTACTTTAGTCTCACATGACTAATTTTGGATTAGTCAACAACCCTAACTTGAAATAATCATAACTATGTACCTGTAATGAATAAAGATCTAAAAATGGTACACAATGGTCTTCAATTTATTTTGTGCAATTCCTCCAGACTTCACTACTTGGAACCTCTCAGAAAAGGAGTTATAGAAAAAATGACATACCTTGTTGAATTATGGCTTATTCTAGAGAGCGAACTTGTAGAGGGTGCCCCGCATGGAATATTTTTTGTATGGATCTGAAAATTTAAAAAGAATACTACAGACTGTACTATAACTAATACATTTTGTCTTATTGAATTTGGATCTGTTATGAAGAAGTTATTACGTTTTTACCCAAAACACCTGTTTTAGACTAGTTTCAGGACTAGCCACAAACCCTATTTTCCACGACGTGTAACTCCAAAACTACAACGACCCACAAGATGAAATTTGTATCACAACTACTTATATATGTTTCCTCAATGACCTCCCAATTTCATGGTCTGATTCATTCTATAAAAACATTTATTGCGAAAATGGTGAGATGACCTGTAAATAACATATCTTGGAAAGCATCATCAAAAGAATTTATCCTCCCTTGAATTTTGGCCTTGTTTACTTCACCTTCCCTCTGAAATTAGGCTTATATATCCTTTGGTTACCTCAATAACCTGTAGATATTCAATATGCTCAAGTGTGATTAAAATGAGGGAGCCTTGCCTCTTATTTATACTTTCATGTAGCTTCCTCAAGGGGTTACCTTTTAGCCATCTTAACCCACTTTCCTTATTTTAGGGTTAACCCACTTCTAATTTCTCCATTAACTTTATTATTTAAATAATTTCTTTTTTTTTCACTTTGACTTATAGTACACTCATCACTTCACTTTATTATTTTCCTTCTAAAATCTCTTAAACCACTTTGACTACTTTGACCTTTTGGGGCTTCTAGATGACTCATGAGGGTTCTCCAACTTCACATGGCCATAACTCTCTAACCATGAGGAATTATGTGATGTTCCACATACCACTTGAAATGACATGAAATGTACTATACATATGGAATATTATTGCCTACAAATATATCAAAACTTATACCATTATCCATCAAACAAACTTGGGTCCATTACCCAATCCTGGGTTCTCCAATTTCTCACGGCCATAACTCTCTAACCGTGAGGAATTATGTGACGTTCCACATACCACCAGAAATGACATGACATGTACTACCCATATAGAATATTATTACCTTCAAATATATTAAAACACATACCATTATACATCAAACAAACTTGGGTCCATTACCCAAACCTTTGTGCTACCGGAATTCGCTACCGGACTTTCTCCAAGGGTTGAAATCAATCTACAATATCACTCTCCAATGTTTGACATCAATTTCAACCAACAATCCATACCAACTGTCCATCAACCTAAGCCAACTTTCTGATAGGGACACCATTTGTGACCCTGCCACTTGCTGCAAAATTAATTCCATATTTGGAAGAGGAAAATTATCTTTCACACTTTCCATATTAAAAACATGGAAATCAACACATAATATAATATCACCATTTTTCTTCAACACTAGGGAAATATTAGACACCCACTCAGAATATTTTATAGGAAAAATAATGTGAGCTAATCAACTTTTCAACATCCTTTATGATGGTTTCTTATAATGCATGATTTATAAGTATTTGCCTTTTCCTAACTGGTTTCACTTCTTCCTTAATTCGAATATCATGTTGAATAACATTAGGATAAAACCATGAAGATCCTCATATGGCCAAGCAAATACATCCTTGAATTCACAGAATAACTCCACGAGTTTATGTTTTTCTTCTTCTGAACATTGGGCTACAATTTTCAAAGTCTTTAGATTATATTGAGTCCCAATATTCAGTAAAAAATTATCACCAATCTTTATTTTTGAATCATCCACTTCTATGTCTTTCTTGTTTCCAACATCACTAGGTGAGAATAAGATATCTAGAGGAGTCATCCTTTAGGAAATTTAATATCTTCCAAAGATATAATTTCCTTTCATTTAATAAGATCATTCTGTAAGAAATCACAAATACTTTTCTCATAAGGAAAAACCTGCCATGATTCTACATTATTCAAAAAATGTGGACGATGTAAATACATGAATGTACAATCAATCCTTTGAGGTAGAAATTGCCTTGTAGGATTGGTTGCAAAAATAGCAAGCCTATCAACCATTGAATTCAACTCTCTCCTGATGTGTGTGATGTTAAAAGATAAAAAAATTGAAATCAGATACCACACTACCCGTGTATATATTTTCATCAACTTGTTTGAGGGGGTATATATTCTTCTAACCATATTTACCATCATCTCTGAATCCCCAAAAATAGTAACATGATAGCATCCAAGATTAAAAGTATTTTCAATTCCAGGGATCAAGACTTCAAATTTTGCAATATTATTGGTGCAAGCGAATTCTAATCTATAAGAAAAATTGTGAATATTTCCTACGTGAGAGTACAATATTATACCTTATCCATTACCATCACTTGAAAATGAACCATCAAAGTGCATGTGCCACATTCCATCTTCAGGCTATGAGGAGGGTAAATATAATCATCATCTTCTTCAAGAAAAAATGAATATACACCTAGGTATTCCTCAATATAATTTACATGAGGTTTTGGAAGACTCTCAATATATGGCAAGATTTGTCCTTCCTTGAGGAAAATGATGTCCTTTCCATTATTAGAGAGGGACATGTGTGATCCATCTAAACAAATGTATCCACTAGTCAATGTCTTCCAATCTCTTCCTAAAATGATATAATAATTATTGATTTGCATGTCTACTACTTGAATGTTGCAGGTGGTTCTTATTTTTGGATGAACACAAAAGACTAATGTTACGTATTTGATTTCACCAATTGTAACTTGTTGTTGACTATTATAAGACAACATACTCTTTGAATTCTTGTGTGTACATGAAAGACCCAATTCTTCCATGATAATCTTTGGCATAACATTAGGACCGACCCTCCATCAATTAGGAAGCAATGGGTAATTTTATCTATTGTCTTTATTGATACATAGAAGGGTTTTTTTTTCACATAACTCATAGGGTTATATGAACCTACTTTATTTATATACATTCCTTCTTCACTTGAATCTTCATATAAACTAGCAATTGTGGAAGTATTACCTTTCATATAATCTTTCAGATGCCTTTGTTGCTCTGGGATGGTGACCATATCCAGTAAAGATGAATCTTCTTTAAATTTGGCTAGTTTTTTTATAATATTATACTTAGAAGAAGAAGGAGAAGAGGTAGAAACCTCTTTACTTTGCGCACCCTTGGTAACCTAGGGGTTTTCTTGCTGAGAGGATGAACTTGGGGTAAAAGTGTTATTGGGAGGACCACCCTTACCTTTATTTGAATAGGATTTGTTTCTTGTATTGACCATCCCAACATCCTCTTATAGATCCCAATCTTAGGAAGAAATAGTTTAATTATCTTTTTTGCCAAAGATTTAGTCTCTTGCACTCTTTTTGACCTCACAGGTACTTTCATCATGGTTATCTTCACAAAAATTGCACCAAGCCCTTGGAAGAATAGATTTTTGAGGATAATTGTTAGGATGAAAATTATTTGGCTAATTTCTAAAAGCATCTTGTGCAAAATCTTTAGTTGGGGCAGACATAGAAGTTAACCCTTTTCTCTCAAAATAAATCATTCAATTGCTCATATATTATACCAACTGCAAGACAATTGACATACCAGTTTGTTTAACATAGTCTTCACTTGGAAGACCTGTCCTAGCCAATTGTTCCTTAAATTCCAAGCATGATTGTAAAGTAGATCCTAAAATATCAACATTCTTTTCTTCAAGCCTATGTCTATAAACAACATGTAAAGTATTATAATAATGCATCAATGCGTCTTGATTATGAGGCCTGATAATTTACGGGATTTGATTATACAATTTAGTGAAACATGGATTGAAATATTTTGTAGCTTTACCCTTGTTATAAACAATACTATTGTATTATTTGAGTTTATCTGTTGGAAGTTGAGGTTGTCCATATGTATACGTAAACCAATAAGAAAATTAAGTCCAAGTTGAGAAAATATTTGGTGGTAATTCAAAAAATTCAGCCACAACCTTCCCTTCTAATGAATTTACAAAGAGACGCATACAAGTGTCATTCTCATTTTCCCCAATGTTATTATAGGCATTCAAAAATGCAATGAGGTGTTCATTGACTAATATAGTTCCATTACCAAGAAACTTAGGCAAATTGTATTTAAATTTAGGAAGAGGAGTTGTGGCTAGATTCAAATTAAGCAAAGAATATACATACCCTCGGGTAGTATCTAAATCTTCTTCAAATTTGAACAAACCAAATTGTCTTGTGACCTTGGATGGATTTGTAGTTGATACAATGGGGTTGTAGTGGCTATACATAATTCCTAGTAGTTAATATGTTGAAGCTTGTGAAGATGTGGAAGCACTAGAACTACCAGAACCATTGTATGAAGTCATTGTAGGTTTCCTGGGAGGAAAATATATGGAAATCCTAGTTACTTCTGAAGAAAAATATGAAAAATATCTTTTGAGTTTAGACTGAATATTCTCTACAATTTCTTTCTTCCTTCCTATTTCAAGGAGAGGATCAAATTCATGTGATTGACCTATTAAACCTCTTGAAATATGAGAATTAGTGGACATACGACAATAAATTACCAAGGAGGTCCATTTCGAGCTTGCCTCTGAAGGGATTTTCTTTGATCTGAATTTCAATGTCTCTAGCAATAACTTCTCAAGAACACTCAAATTCTTCCCAAGTATGGGTAGCTTCAAGAATAAAATAAAAAGGAAAAGAAGCAATGCTTCTTTGATCAGGTAACCTTAGGTTAGGTTGTTTCCAGGAAGGCAAAGTCATTAATCAAATAATACAAATCAAAATATAAAAAGAACAAAACTAGAGAGTAAAAAGATTTCTCCACATAATGATCTCCAAATAAATGTTGATGCGAGGAATGGAAAGTCCTCACTCAAGCATTTTTTAATGTCACTAGGCTAAGGTGAGATAGGTGGGATTGTTACCCTAGGTTTATAGCCTATGCAAAATTATCAATCAACTCTCAAGAAATATGTTCTTGGGCTTGATGTTGTAATCAAGTTGTGTATTTTTACTAAACAAATGTAAAAATGTTTATATGTGAATGATTTTAAAATTAAAATGAATGAAATAAAGAATACATACAATCTGAAAACCAATGACACAAGTCTCAATTGAGAATAAACCAATTTTTTATTAACAATAACTTTTCTAAGTTACAACCAAATGCCTCTTTTAAAACCCCTTGTGAGGGTAAGGACCAAAATCAGACTTAGAAGTCTAGGATGGAATTTAACAATCATACAAAGACAACCAATGTCTGAAAGAAAATGATCAAGAATAAAATGTATTGGATCAACCAAGACACAAGCTCAACAAGTCTTGACTCTGCAAAATAATCTTAATCATAATTGAAAATTAATTAAGGGATTCTAATAAAACTACACAGACTGCCAAGAGAAATGAATGACCTTCTGAAGAATGTCAAATATCAATGCTTCTTAGTTATTTCTTCTTTTCCACCTTTAGAATGATCTTGCTATCAACAAGAGGATTTATCTCTTAAAAAGAACTCAAAAAAGGTAAGAATGAAATTCAAAAATTTCAATATGAAATAAGAGCAAACCTTATCATAAGTGTTTCTCTCTAATTCCTCATCTCCTTCCTTGTCCTTCTATTCCCTAAAAGGTAGTTCTCCAAGTAATTGAACTACTTTTATTTATTAAAGTTAAACAACTTTATTTAATAAATAGGACAAGTAATTCTATGATAAAGATAATTAATAAATAATATAATAACTAAATAGGTGGGGTCCCCCTCTATCATGCATTCTTTATTTCAATAACAAATTATAGTTTTTCATTGTTTCTCCATCATATAATCATCAAATATATAAAAAAAAATCAACATCATATAGCATACCATAAACATTCATTCAAAACACCATGGCATATATCACTTATATCTCCCATAAATTTAACGTGATATTTTAAAGTTTCAAAATTAATATTATGGTTGTTCCATTTGCCCCAAAACAATGTCATAATAAACAAAATCAAAATAGCCCAGGGATTTTTTTTTTGAAAAATTGTTCTCTTTCCCTGATGAGGTCCTCATATTGAGACTTCTTTTCTTCTAGTTGGGCTACCTCTGGATGCATATCATTTAAACTTATTTTACCATTGCTTGTTGATTTTATCTTGGAGTGAGTATAGGAAGATGATTTGGCCATGCTATTAGAAGTAATTGGTTGTTTTCCTTTGTCAACTTGAGATTCATGAGGAGTAGTTTTGTTATCTTTTGGAGGAGGAGTAAGAGGAGGAAATATAGATGCATTAGTAGCAGTTTCTAGAACACTCTAACCTGGTAGTGTTAGGGAATTGATGGAGAAGGAAATTATGCATTAGTGGAAACAATATGAACTAGAGGAGGAGGGGAGTCAATGGACCAATGATTGTCACCAAAAGAAGGATTGGCAGGTATATTAGCCCATCCATCATTATGAGGTTGCACAAGGGACTCATGAACATTGAAAATAAAAGGGTGAGGTTGCAAGATAACATTAGGAGGTACTTGGGGCTAAGGCAAAGTGTGTTATCAACCAAGGTTTAAATTCCCAATTTGAGTTAGTTGTTGAAATTCATCTGAATAGCATCAAAGTGAATAGAGAACCTCAATTTCTTATTCCCCCCAAGTTGCCAAAATGTATTAGGAAATATTCCCCTTCTTCCTCTGTTTCCTCCTCTGTTGCTATCCATGTTGAAGAAGCTCATCTATGTCCATCATAGTCAAGTTAGTACATGCATAAGACACAATAAACATCCAACAAAATTTGTCATCATGATTAAATTGGCTTTGAAACTAACAAAACCATGCAACAAAAATGGGAGGTGAAAAGGAAAAGTGAAAACATGGACAACAATGCAAACTCTTCTAACATTCAACCATAATATCCACCATCTAAAAACCTCCATTTTTAGACATATGTACACAAAATTCAAAAAATATTGTTCAACAATTCACTTTAAACCATGCCATCGTGATTAAAATCAACCAAAATATTATCAAATCCTTTCACATGATTTGATTATGTTTTTTTTTATCATGCTGATTATATTAAGTTGTATGTATATTTTTTAATTATATAGACAATATAGAAATGGAAAAAAATAATTTAATGAAAAGGTTTTTGGGAAATGACTTATGTAAATTGAATCTGATGAGGGAAAATAGGTCTATATAATAATCGTTTAAAAAACATATGACTTCCTTTATCCAATTTTACATTCTTCATGCACACAAGTCATTTCCTTTTTAAAGTATGAACCATAGAAGTGTATAAAATGAAATATTGTTCAATACCTCATCTCTTTCAACCATAACTGCATATTACAAATACACAATCTGCACAACATAACTTATCATTCAACTATGTCTTTGTTTCATCAGGTTAACAACATACTCCAATTATATATCTTTCATATTTCCACTTTCTTTAATTAGGAAAGGGAAAAATACAAGGAATGGAATTTTAATGAGTGAGGACAAGAAAACATTAATTTATGAAAAATAGAATCTATCAGTGGGAGATGAAGCCTGTATAACCATCCAAAACTATCAATTAATTATTTTTTTAATAACATCCAAAATAAACATCATTTTAATCAAACATCTTATATTGGTTGAACATAAGTATGCTATATATTCAAAAGGAAGTATTCTTTCTCCTCTATCCATGACCAGAGAATCAATGAATAAAAATAATCATAGGTACGCTATGATCATTTTGCATCTTGAATGCATTATTAAAATCAAAGTAATGTTGTAGAAAACTGCTCAACGGAAACAAAGTAATATAGGATGTGGGCTTCAGTATGGTTACTTCACCCTCCAACCATATTCGAACTCTCTTTTTATACCATCAAAACAAAAAAAATTCAAAGAAAATGTTCACGAAGTAACTATTGTAGCCAGTTGTATAGGTTCTATGTTATATGCATGCAATACTTTTGACCTACATAATTCTCATCTCAAACCAATTACTTTTCATTTGTTTTATGAAAGAGTCTCATGTTAAGAATCATACAACCATGTAAGTAAGACAATGACATGACCATTTGTGTTTAAGGGAGGACACACTATAACTAAAAAAACCCAAGTTCGAGCCCATGGGAGCCATTTCAAAGATAGGGTATAAATTATTACCCTATTGTTTACAAACCAACATATTTGGGAGTCACACAGTGCATTAATCCAAAATGACGGAGCAAAATGAAAGTGTGGGTATCATCTAAAATACTATAATCCATTGCCAGAATCTAATTCAAACTTAAAATTATCCAAACATACAACCAACTTGAAATGGCTCTCGTTTGGAAACAAAATGAGAATGGTGGTTTGAATTGTGACTTGAAAATCCAATTTTAACAAAAGATAGGTTCAAATATCATCTTGAGCATTACCCGACATTCAAGACCAAAGTGTGGGTATAAATCAATCAACAAAGCACAACAATTCAACCTAGTTTCAAAACCCAACATTTTCTTTTAGAATTAAAATGTAGAGGGGGAGTTCGAATAGGAATCCAGACTCTTAGTTCACCAATTTAAACCATAACTAAGACCCATTTTAAATTACATAGAAGGAACCATTAAAATACATAGCAAAGTGGGTCTATAATGAGTTTAAATACTTCCAAGAAGATGAACCCATAAACTCTATCCACAAAATCTAATTGGGCTATTCCCAAAATGTACAGGGAATTCTAAAAAGATAAATAGAACTCGAGTTCGAGTCTCAATTGCATGCAAATGAGGGGTTACCCAAAATCCCTTTTTTCATTGCAAATCGATATGGAAAGTGAAAGTATGGAATATTGCAAACAAAATTGTTATCAATTTTTTGTCAACAAACACTTTTCTCACTTTTTCTTTCAAGAAATGGAAGATAAGGGAAAAAGAATAAATTTGTGCACATAGTAATGCTAACCAAAGCCAAATATAACCATTCATAAAGACAAATTCAATGTAGAAGATGTAAAACAAGTTGTTGGCTCATACCTTGTACAATGACACTTTTTAAACCAGAGTTGAGGGGTGAATGAATTGTGGAAAACACCAAGAACACAGTCTTAGAAGGTAGAGCTCATAGCTTCTTTCCTCAACCTTCAATAGAGAAAATGACCCAAAACCAAGGCAGAAAGAGAGTGATAGTGCATGGGACTGTGGAGTAAATTCCCCCATCCTGTCACCTTCAATGCATGGCCAACTCAACCATGTCACCAACCCAACAAACCATTGCAATGCATGCCCAGTCAAAAATCCATATAACACTCACAACATGCAAATTTTTTATTATGTCAAATCAAATAAACATCAAATATATTGCCTCATAACTTTGAAAGAGGATATATCCATATAACATATACCACATGTGAAATGTATAAACCAAGATAGCACTATGTCATATGTGATCTCGTTATAAAATGCCAACAACAAACCAAACATAATTCACATATTGTTTACTTCAATCTGAGCATAGGTCACACGTTGGTTGTTTTCCATGCAAAGTATTACCTCTAATATGATATAAAAACCAAAATTTTTAAACAACTTTCCATAATACCCATCATAACATGGCCCAAATTAACTTGAGTTATGTTATATGAAATCTCCATATATTGAGCTCTATGGATATTTAAGGAGATCTAGAAACCATGTGGTCATGAATTGACCCAAACATTTTCCTTCAAAGTATGCATGATATATAATTCCAACCATATGTATGGAATTTGCTAGCTATCTATATGCCAAAAGATTTATAATTTAAACCACATGCTTGGACTTGGATAAATTTCTCTTGTCTACCTTTTATGAAAGTTTCCATGGTGCTAGAAGACAGAGATTTTTTTTACTTCCATACCTAAATGCAAATAATCTTTCAATATCAATCATATGCATAGCAAGATAACCATGAACCATTTAACTAAAAAGGACAAAAATGAAGTATATCATGCTAAGGAAACACCTATTACCAATATAATAATTATAACCATAGGCTTCAAAATACTTTGTGAGATTTTATAATAGGTGACAATATTTTGAGTCAACATAAGCATGACTGTCAATCATTGATATTGTTCCCCCTATCAGGTACAAGGTGAGAAGATATTCAAGGTGTCAAATTCTACTAAAAATGCATCAGTTTACAATGTCATTCAACTTAATTTCCAAAAAGTACAAGTAAACTTACAAAAAAAACTATTTGCAAGTATACAACTATTCTTGTTTATGGATTTGAGTTGATTTTTAGAATTTAATGTACCATATATTCATCACCAAAAGTGAAGGAAACTATACGAGAAGTTTTCATTTAAATTCATACAATACAAAAACTATGAAGAATACCCAACTTATGTCACTTGCTCAAAATGGTCAACAAATGTTTTATGTGGAGACCACTAGTCACAACCTTTTCATTCCTTTGATCACTAGTCAAAAATTCAATCTCTTTGTTTATGTTATGCCACCAAAGATTTAAATACCACTTGGGTGCTTTTTACAATGTACACATCCTCCAAGGTCTCTAGTTTTATAGGCAACAAAATGTCGGACTAAGGATTCAATCCCTTTGCAGGATGGGAAATTGCAAGGCCCTTGATTTTCATATAAATCCTTGTCACGAGGTCCTATTGTTTGACATCCATGTCGACATATGTGAAAAAGTGCTTCCATGAAATTATATAGTTGTAGGTATATCTTGTGAAGCATGTCTTTCTTTCTAGAATCATCCTCAACAACAGATTCCAAAATCTCTTGCTCCAACTTAGGATTGGACTCTCTCATCACTTTCCATCCCTCTGACTTGGAAACCGTTTTGAAGCTCTTCACAATAAGGCATGTGCATAATATATTCAAATGTGGTACATCACATAATCTTGCCAGTTGTAATACATCAATAAATTTATACGTTGTGAGCAATCCATGCTCCAAATTTTGCATGCACACTAATTTCGAGGATGGCACCAAAAACACATGTGCCAATACTAGTAGATGGAGGAAATATTTCTTCATATATTCTTGTTCATACTTGGATAAATAAAGGAAGCATATGAAATCCCAAAGTTGCATCGTAAGGAACCCCTCTAATTGTAAATCTACAGAAGCATGATTTCACATAATGCGTAGATGATATTCCTTTATATACATCTTGTGCACATCCTTTGGAGGCAAGAGAAGAAAATATTTTCTCCGGACACAACCAATAACCACATACAAATTCTCATAGTGATATTTATGAAACAAAGTGGTGGCTCTCTCATTTTCTATCCAAAGATTCACAGCTACAAGATTCAAACCCAAAGACTTAGTGGCCCAAGGAATATTCATCTCAACATCCTCTACCAACAAGGAGTATTTTGACATGAAACAACCATTCTTCTCCTATGCATAGGCCACAACACCCCATGTTTCAAACCCGCTTCAGGTAGAAGAGATAACAAATACTCAACCAAAGCAAGATCGCTAATATGATTGTGAATAAGGAAAATGACTAAATCCTAGTTTTTAGATTCAGTCCAATGGAAATCTTCATCCTCCACTCACTCATTTTACTCTTCCCCATACATGATCAAGAACAACTTGATTTTTAAGCCTCTAAGGAAATCAGAGTCATAGAGGAATCAAATGCCATCTACACCAAGCAGAGAGATGAGAAAATATGCAAAGAGGAATGTGGTCGAATAGGGCTTGCATAGAGGAATGTGGTCGAATAGGGATTTTATACCATTTTCATATCTCAAATGAATTTATGTGTGTGGGTGATAGATCTATAGAAATGTACTAGAAGGAAGACAAAGTTGCAGAGAGACAGAGCAGACTGAAAGAGGGAATCTAGCATAGATACATTTCTATGCATGAAAGGAAATGAAATCTAATATTTAACCTACTATGAAAAACTACCATAGTGTATTTCAGACCCTAAGAACTGTATGGATATGATACCTCTATTACCACTATTGGAATTGTTTCCTTTCCTGTCTTTGTTGGATCCATATGACATACATTCATAAGCTGATGTTGGTTGATTGTAGATGGGTTGAAATCAAATGACCGACAAGTCGTTACTTTGTGTTGTGATATGCAGTGATACATATGACACAATCTTGTTCTTGATAACCTTTTTCACACCCAACCCTATTAAACCACCTTTTCAATGATTTTCTTGAGGAAGGTAGAAAATTTTGTGCATCGATTACTGCCGACATATGAGTCCTGACAATGTTAAATGTGAGGGAGTGAAATGATCTCTTTTGCATAATCTGTTCGATTATATACCCCTTACTTTTGAGCCTTACAATTTTCCCCACACACTAGTATAGTACGTGAACAAAGCCCTACGACATATAAAATGAACTCAGAATGCCAACACCGAAATGCTTGTAGAGATCAAGGGAAAACTTCTCCTTAGCCCAATTGAGCAGGGTTTGAAACATGGGGTGGCTCAAATATAATGTTGGATTGACAACTCTCAATATTCTATAGAGGGTCTTGCTTATGCTTCAATGTATATTGAATAAAATGGCACTCTACACCTCAAGGAATCGATGTAATCTCTACTTTCCTGTAGTTATAGAAGCAAATCCAGGCTATATTGTGGTGTTGAAGAGAACCTTTGTAAATGAGAATTACACTTGCATTGAGTCATTTTAAATTTCATTCATAAGGGGTGTTGAAGATGCATGGTGACGAAATATTGCCCATATTATGGTATATGGAGATTTGGGCATTGGAACAATCATCTTCTTGCGAGTGTTTGAGTGAATGATGAGGGGCGATGGGTGTGAGATCGAGGGCATGAAAAATGGAGAAATAAAATGGTATGATACCATCAATGGGCATGAGCTCGAGGACATGAAAAATGGAGCAGTGGATTCATTGGTGTCGCGAATTAGGGTTTCACGTGGGCAGAACAATTGATGGTTTAGAGAACGAGTCGACGAATTGAATGAGTTAGGGTTTTGTAGAATCCATATGATGGAATATTCAATGGGAGGTTTGAATGACTAGAAGAGATATGCATGCCAAACTGAAATGCAGACTAGAGCGACACAGAAGGACTGACAAAGGGAATTCGAAAGGAGAGATGTGTAGAGAAAAATGGAAACCCTAATGGTATACTAGGAGACTGGTGGAGGCATTCATGTATGAGGGAGACAGATCTCAAACTAGAGGGAAAATGAAAAACACCTCTATAAGACTCAACTATGGATAACTCCCATATCTCAATTTAGACCTAAGAAGTAAGGCTCTGATGCAACTATTAGAATGCACAAATAAGATAAATGTGACTTGTGTTATTCATTCATATGATGCACATATAAATACATTTTGGATGACCTTTGGATTCATCTTTCAAGAGGTCTCTTGGAATCCCGATGATCTGAAAATAGGGGGATGACTTGTTTTGCTATGCAAGCACCCTCTACTCCATTAAAATAAACTTCAGAACCTTGCTCAATGTCTTAGTTGTGCAAGAGGTTTTATGTGTCAAGTTTATGCTTCTTTTAAATGTTTATGTGCGAGGTCTTTGTAAGGTTAAATATGTGATTTAAATAAATACACAACAAACATAACTTGCAGCAAATAAAACAACAAACTCACAACAATAACAAGATGATAAAGGAGTTCACCCCCAACTAGGCTACATCTCCTTGAGCCTCCATCAATGGACTAGGCTCTTTGGGATTATATTGTCAAATATTATTCTACAAAATACTTCTCAACTCCAATGGATTTACTGACTGTACCATTGGGTTAAGAATACATAAAAACCCCAAAAATGACTATTAGATCTCTGAAAACGGACCATGGCTCATCCGAGCATGACCTCTTCTACATGTGGCCTTGAGCTTCCTTGTGGAAAAAACACATGTAAAAATCCTCAAATGGATCTCAAACCTATCCCAATGTGTTCAAAGCATAAAAATTAGTCAAAAATGACTATTCAGTCATAGAAAATAGACTTGGACTCATTTGAGCATGGCCTCGATCAATGGGGGCCCTAAGCTCCTTGAAGCTCCCTGAAACTTCAATGGTGTAAAACTTGAAAAAGAAGTCTCCAAATGCCTTTGAAAACTATTCCAATGGATTCAGAGCATCCAAAAACCCCTATCTTGGCTTTTTCGACACCTCATTTGGCCAAAAATTGAAGAAGTTAGGCCTCCTTCCATTTTCCTCCTTCAAGCTTGTTGTCTCTAGTTCGCCAATTCACACCTCTTGTGTGAGTAACCTGGCTTCTGGGAATTTCCCGTGCCTAAAACCAGCACACACGCTATTTCCACAAATCATGCCAATTTGTTGCATGGTTAGGGAACCTAGCCCCCAAACCGATAGAGGTGTTGGACGTGTGGGTTCCAATGTGACCACGTCCCACGTGAATTATGGCACCCGTTCCAACGGCCGGATATGTGACAAGTGGCAAGTGATGGGTACGCCAAGTGTCAGGTGAAAAAGGGGGGAAGAACCGTTTGAAAATGTGCACAAATCCGTGTAGTGGAGGTCACATGTGGTGCGTATAAAACCGGGGGTTGGGGCTAAGCCCCAACCCGGACCCCCGTGCCATAATAGATTGTATTCAAGTTTAAATACATATGAAAAAGTATACGATCAAGTAAAAAACACGTGGCACATTGGTAGAGCGGCCTTTGCTAAGACATTTCACATGGTGGGGGGGGGTCCGGGGTTCGAACCCCACAGACTCCATAAAGTTTTAGCATATCAAAATGGGGTGCCATGTGGCAGACCATGTCTGGGCCACGTGGCACCTTATAATTTGCCAAAAAAACATGCCACATTTCACCAATGGATTCACCCATGTGTTTGCCACCTAACTGCCAACTCAACTTCTGCCACGTCATCACCTATCACATCAGCTGTACGACCTTGTATAGTCAGCAATTTTTTTTGTCTGTTTGGTAAATCAAATAGAATGCGATATCTCACTCATCCGATGTCCATTTGACCCCATTCAAAGTGCATTGGGTTCGTGACGATGAGGCCTATGCTCCTGTTTGTTTTGAAGTGATTTCGAACACTTTGATATTTTTTGGCTAAATTTTGACCCCTGGTCCAAATTCTGATCACACCTTCCCACTGAAAGGCTTTTGGACCCACAAAAGCTGATGATTATCTGCCTGAGCTTCAATACTCTTCTGCTTCCAAGTTCTATCAGCTAATTCTACTTGAAAAGTCTTTTTGGCAATCTCCTGGGTACCTTGACATGCCTTGCACTGCAACTGGCTATGTCCCTCAACCACTGTTCTCTGGTTGTTGTTGAACCACTGTTCTCTTTGTTCTTGGAAGACTAACAGCCTTCCCACTGAGAATCAAGTCCCTCTTGTGAACTCTTTAGCGTAAACACAATTCGCTCTACAATGGCTGAATTTTTTTTTTCTTGCGACATCTTGTCACAAACCAAGAAAAACCATCAATCTTGAAAACAAACTTTATACAAGACTGAAAATGATGCTAACAAAGTCTTTTTTCTCTTCAAGAAAATGGTCGCATCTTGTACTTCATCAAAGTACATGGCATTTTCCTACATCTTGGTGTACTCAATATTGACTTACAGGCCAACAAACACCATCGACTAAACATAAGTCGAAAAACATGATCGACACAACATAGTCATCAAGACAACGTCGACACAAGTCGAGACTCAATTGAAACATATCGACATTCCCAAAATGACATGTCGACATTCATGATACACAACCATGCTACATTCATGAGTCACTCATAGTGAAACTATCACAAAGTTCAYTGTTTACACACATACAAAATCACATGCATGTGCATAGCTCTTCAACTCTCCTTCAGGTACAAACATACGTACATAAACCCAAAACATGTGGGTACATAAGAGCTGAAAATGAAAAAGATATATGGCTGCAACAAGTGAGTATCATACCCATCTTTTACATCCTCCTGGTGAAGTTGTGCAACAACAAGAATGCCTTCAAATGAATTGCATTCACATGCAAACTTGCATCACACAAGTTGTGATAAACTGCTGCAACTTGTCATACTATCAACATAAATGCATACATAAGGATGAAATGTGCATCTACAAACAAAGAAATGCAAGCCTTACTTGCTCAAGAAATCTAACCATTTCTTACCAAGCCAATTCAATGGTGACCTTTTTTGCTGAAAATCGTCTTCTTGTGAATCATCTTGACTCACATCGATGATGGAATCTCCTCTTCCATTCTTGCTAGTCTTTTTATCCATTTGCTTCTTGTGTTGTGGATGAGTGGTTGGATGCAATGTCCAACATTGGTCAATGAGATGACCCCTCTTCTGGCAGTGAGTGAAAATATTTTGCATCTTTTTTTCAAGTTTCCTTTGCTTGGAAAGTTTCCTGAATGTGGTCAATCTTTTCCAACATCTTGAAACATGATCGTTATCTAAACCACAATATGTACATGGACTTTTTCTTCCATTTTTACATGCAATTTTACCATGCTTAACATAATCAAAAGAAACTGAATGATAGGCAGAAATATACCTTGAACATTCACCTTTATCGCCTTCTTGAGAAGGTGAATTTGAAGAGTTACTAGCTCTCTTTTGAAGACCAACAACAGTGTTCTTGTCCTCATGGATGTCACAAATATTTTGTTTCACACATTTGCATTCATCTTGAACACATACTTTGCATGCTTGAGGGATTGAACTTGCAACAAAAGTTATTCTTGGAACTATTTCCCTTGTCTCCTCAACTTTGGAATATTCTCCATCTTTCTGTTCATATCCAAGACCCCTATACTTGGGCCTCTCCTCAACAACAATAGGCTCAACAATGCCTTGTGCATGCTTCCCTAACCATCTACCTTCATAGCCTATTTTTAACAATAACTTGGACCCTATTCCTCTAGTGTGATTTTCAAAAACACCAAAGCATTCATCTTGAGAGGAATTTGAAGAAAAACTAGCATTACATACCTCATGTTCATGCATATACTTGGTAAGGGTTTCCTTTTCCTCATGGAGTTGAGTCACCATCTCATGCAACTTTTCAAGAAGCTGTTGCTTGTCCTCCTTCATGGCCATCAACTGCTCTTGAAGGACAATGCTCTCCTTCCTATCTTCCCACATCTCTTGCACCACATCTCTCATGGTTAGAAACTCCTCCAACATCTCTGTGTCAAATAACTTGGCTAATGAAGATGTATGAGAACTCTTACTGTTTGAAGCTTCCTCCATCTTTGCAAGATATCAAACTTCAACACAAAACTTGCACAATAATACCAACAACTAAATCTCTAGCTATCAATGGCAATCACATGAGAAAAACTATGCTCTGATACCACTTGATTTGAAAATAGGGGGCTGATTTGTTTTTCTATGCAATCACCCTCTACTCCATTAAAATAAACTTCAGGACCTTGTTCAGTGTCTTAGTTGTGCAAGAGGTTTTATGTGTCAAGTTTATGCTTCTTTTAAATGTTTATGTGTGAGGTATTTGTAAGGTTAAATATGTGGTTTAAATAAATACACAAAAAACATAACTTGCAACAAATAAACCAACAAACTCACAACAATAACAAGATGATAAAGGAATTCACCCCCAACTGGGCTACATCTCCTTGAGCCTCCATCAATGGACTAGGCTCTTTGGGATTAGTTTTTCAAATATTATTTTAAAATATGCTGCTCAAATCCAATGGATTTACTGACTGTACCATTGGGTTTAGAATACATAAAAACCCCCAAAATGACTATTAGATATTTGAAAACGGACCATGGCTCATTTGGGCATGACCTCTTCTACATGTGGCCTTGAGCTTCCCTGAGCTTCCTTGTGGAAAAAAAACTTGTAAAAGTCCTCAAATGGATCTGAAACCTATCCCAATGTGTTCATAGCATAACAATTAGTCAAAAATGACTATTCAGTCACAGAAAATAGACTTGGGCTCATCTAAGCATGGCCTCCATCAATGGGGGCCCTAAGCTCCCTGAAACTTCAATGGTATAAAAATTGCAAAAGAAGTCTCCAAATGCCTTTGAAAACTATGCCAATGGATTCAGAACATCCAAAAACCCCTAGCTGGGCTTTTTCGGCACCTCATTTGGTCAAAAACTGAAGAAGTTAGGCCTCCTACCATTTTCCTCCTTCAAGCTTGTTGTCTCTGGTTCGCCAATTCGTACCTCCTGTGTGAGTAACCTGGCTTCTGGGTGTTTCCCATGCCTAAACCTAGAACACACGAAGTTTCCACAAATTGTGCCAATATTTCACATGGTTAGGGTACCTAGCCCCCAAACCGACAGAGGTGTTGGATGTGTGGGTTCCAATGTGACCACGTCCCACACGAATTATGGCACCCGTTCCAACGGTCGGATATGTGACAAGTGGCAAGCCACGGGTGCGCCAAGTGTTGGGTAAAAAGGGGGAAGAACCATTTGAAAATGTGCACAAATCCATGTAGTGGAGGTCACATGTGGTGTGTATAAAACCGAGGGCAGGGGCTAAGCCGCAGCCCAGACCCCCGTGCCATAATACACTGTATTTAAGTTTAAATACATATGAAAAAGTATACGATCAAGAAACAAATGCACGATGCGTTGGTAGAGCGGCCTTTGCTAAAACATTTCACATGGTGGGGGGAGTCTCGGGATCGAACCCCACAGACTCCATAAAGTTTTAGCATATCAAAATGGGGTGCCACATGGCAGCTCATGTCTGGGCCATGTGGCACCTCATAATTTGCGAAAAAACCATGCCACCTGTCACCAACAGATTCGCCCATGTGTCTGCCACCTGACTGCCAATTCAACTTCTCATGCCATGTCATCATCATGCCACGTCATCACCTGCCACGTCAGCGTATGGTCATGTCACGTCAGTTGTACGGCCTTGTACAGTCAATAATTTTTTTTCCTTGTTTGGCAAATTGAACAGAACGCGATATCTCACTCATCTGATGTTTGTTTGACGCCGTTCGAAGTGCGTTGGGTTCATGACGACAAGGCCTATGCTCCTTTTTGTTTTGAAGTGATTCTGAACACTTTGATTTTTGGGCTAAATTTTGACTCCTGGTCCAAATTCTGATCACCCGATGACAGTTTGTTTCATATTCCTTCAACCAAGTAACCTAACATATTAAATTTCCAATCAAAAAAAATTTATCTCAACAATAATGGTCCATCATCAAGTTTATATGACAAGGATTAAGGGGTTGTGGAATACATAAATAGTTTCAATTAAAAACCAATAATGGGACACAACCCTTATATGGATTCCATCTTCCTTTATCACACATGGAAAATGGCCCCCAACCCCTCTCCTTTTCTTTTTCTTTTTATATTATTTATGTTGATTATATAAACATGTAAATATATCTCTCAGTAAGCAAATCTTCTAACAAGAAAACCCTTTTTCCAATCACAAGTTTGATAAGAATTTGACAAAAAATTCAAGCATCAGTAGGGTTATACCATGATTCAAGATTTGTGCACGGTGGGACATTGTTGTTACGAGTTTATATCCAGTTCTAATCAACCCAAATTGTCAAAAAATCAATCAGAGTTCTAGATATATGGGAAATTTAACTTTTTGTGTCGCTAAATTCTAACAACCAGAGGGAAGTTTGTTACAAGATTAGATGGCTCCGAATATCTCTATATCTACATTAAATGCATTGTTTTGGTGTTATATCTACATTCTAGTTTTTGGTTAATCTTCCTTTGTTCTTGGTTCTTAAAAATTATATTAGAAAATTGTTTTTGTATATCTTCATACAATTATTTGGATGAAAAACTACTTTTAAGAATATATATA
>ML789332.1:195116-208268 GCA_009831015.1 Picea engelmannii
GAACGAAGGACAGTTGGAAGGGACCTTACGACATCAAGGCCATGGTTGTAATCTCTCTTTCAAATTTAATATGATACAGTAATATGATTCTTTCCTATAAAGCTTGTTGTGTTTTATTGTATGATTCCTTGATCACATACATATGTTTATATTGAGTTTATGCTATTTCTATCACTTTGGTTGGTTGCGTTCTTTTGCAGGTTCATCATTGTATGAGCGTTGGAATGGAGCTAGAATGGCGATGGTGAGAGGAAGCGACATTTAAACGGTATGTCACTCATCCCTCTTTAGTTAGTAAATTCAATATCTAAAACTTAAGGAAAGCATCATGTTCTGGCGTGTTTTGTTCTAGATCTAGGTGGATCTATGGAGATCTGTTAGTGTCCGCACCTACCGATTTGTCTGATAACAGATATAGCCACTCCACTAGCAGAAATTTCATCATTGGTAGTAGTCGTATCTTCCCTCATTTTATCCTTTTCATAAATAGCATCATGTATAGCTCACATAATCTCCGGGGTTGATGCACCACAAATCCCATCATTCCCTAGGATTTTAGCCAAGCAGAACTTCAACTAGCTTATCTCTCCTATCAGTTATTTCCCACATAGTTTAAAGGATAATTTTTGCTAGTTTGTCCCTTCTTCAAGTTCATCATACTACCAGATTGGGTCCAAAGTATTTGACATATTGGAAATACAATACTCAACTTTCAACTTCAAACCTAAGGAGAAAGAAATGAAAAAAAAAATGAACATCAAACACTGCTGGAAAAAAACCATCTTGCTGGTAAAAAAAAAATGAACCTCTAGATTGTTCTATGAGCCATGAAAAATTATGATAAGAGGCAATGTTTTATGATCAAACATTGTTGGAAAAAAATGACTTGTTGGTTAAAAGAACATACCTTTATATTGTTCTATGAGCCATGAAAAATGATAAGAGAAAAATGTAAGTTAGCTAAGAATTTCTATTTATAAAGAGGAAAAATATAGATGTAGATAACTATACCACCCAATCTATTGTCCATGGAAAAAGAAAACCCAGAGTTTGTTGGCATGCCCAGTGGGAAACTAGGTCACCTA
Source organism: Picea engelmannii (assembly GCA_009831015.1). Classification (NCBI taxonomy): domain Eukaryota; kingdom Viridiplantae; phylum Streptophyta; class Pinopsida; order Pinales; family Pinaceae; genus Picea; species Picea engelmannii. Next base: position 196,202 of record ML789332.1, read on the forward strand.
ATCAAACTATCAAAACTATCATTACTATCCTGCTTTGTCTGAACATATATTTGTAAACAGTTTTAACTAAGAGTCTTGAAACTTGAAAAAAAAAGCTAGTAGATCTATGCTATGAAAATTCATACTTATGAGGATTGAATTAATCATCAAGCACTTGAACTTGGGTGGCAGTTGGAGGTGGTTATTTCGATGGGTCCTTGGAGATGGAGGGAGCATTTTTGTCTTTGGAAATATGGAATACCTCTCCTTGCTTCTTGACAACACATGAAACCATAGTAATGAGGAGGCTAGACTATATCTCTAATGCTTCCATCATCTTCCTTAGAATATAGATATTTTTCTCCAGAGGAGCCCACCCTATGAAACCAGGGATTTTACATGTCAATATAGTTGAATAGTTCTAAAAAACTTGGTTTCTCTATTTTGAGTGTGTCCCAGGTCAGGGACCAAGTCTCCCACCTGAGTCTCTACTTCCTCATTCTCCATTTGAGCCCTCCTAGATCTCACTTATTTTCCAAAGCTTGCATTGCCTATTTATCCATTAGTTCCACTCCCTCCTCGTAGTTCTTCATGGAATCCTCAAAAACTAAAACTACCTATGTCTTCTTCTCCCTAGTCTCCTCAATCCTTCGCTTGCATGGTTCCATCCTTTCCCAGTTCAATCTATGCATTTGTTTGAAATCGAGCACTCCCAATATCCACTGTTCTCTCCACCACGAGTGGGAAATGTCATCATCAGGGAAGAGCTATCGAAACTCCGAGATAAAATCCCCCGTCTATCTAACCCCAATTCCCACCTTCTTCTCATTCATATCTATGATGACAACAAGAACATGGTCGTCCCATTCATGTGTTTCCATTATCATCTGCATCATACTATAGTCACTTGATCCGGATTGATGTATGTCTCCATTGCTCACATTGATCTCTCCTCCTTGTAATTGAACATGCTACCAATTACACCCTTTGGTGCATGAGTTATAGGGTCGTTTGTCTTGCATGGGTGACATGAGGTGGTGTTGTGGAAAATACATCCTACATACGGACATCAAGTCCCATCATCCCGCCATCTAGCGTCTCCCCTTATCCTTGTGGGCCATGTAACACCCGATCAAGGTAATGAAAAATGCTAATAGGAAGCAAGAAATATGGACTGTGAAAACGTTGCATAAATGTAGAAAGAAACTAGTTAAGAGGGTGGAATTTGAAGAAATACCCAAGATATGAGAATATCAACAATGTAGATAGATAGGAATTGATCCCTGCTCTAATAACATAAACTTTGATGGTGACAAAAACAATGGTTTGGCCCTCTTAACACTAGTTGTTGATGTTGGTAAGCCCCTTCCCTCTAATTCCTCAATAACTGCAAAGATAAATAACCCCCCAAAAACCCAAAATCACCTTTATGTAATCAAAAATCACGATGGGTGATTTTATCTATTGTTGTGCGAAAAAATCGTGATTTTTTCCAATTTCTTTTAAATATCATGATGTCCAATGTTTGCGAAAAAAAAAAAAAAAATTTTGTTGGTGATTTTTTGTTGAGGGTTTCAGATCATGATTTTTTGCAATGTTACCAAAAAATTGACAAATTTTTCAACTAGGATGTATATATACTTAACTCTCATTTGTAATTCATCATCATGTGATTATTTTTCATTCTCAATAAAACGATTTTCCTAAGGGAGCCTATCAAGTGTTGCAGTCTCTTGTGCTTGGGTTTTTTTCTCTCTCTAGAGAACTTTTTCTTAGGTTCACTCCCTCTCTAGGATTGTGCTCCTCTTAGATGATTTATCTTCAAGTGTTGCACTTCCCTAGCACTGGTTTGTTCTTCTCCTTGTTGTGGAATTTGGGTTTGTGTTGGTTTCATTCAATTCTTTTGTTATTTCTTGTGAACCTCAACATGGTTTCAAAGCAAGTGTGAATCTCACTTACTTAATCAACAATGGATCTAAATATTTTTGGCTTGTGGTATTTCTTAACGTTTGTTTGAAAATATGGAACTAGGGTTTTTGGATCATATCTTTTTATAAGGTTTCCTAGGGTTTAAACCCAATTATCTCTTTATAGAGTTTCCTAGGGTTAAAACCTCCTTCAAGGCTAACACTCTCTTCCTTCCTTTGTTACATAAAAAAATGTGGCACACTATATATTTTTTCCAAAAGAAGCTTGTACCTCTCTTCTCTTAGGCATATCAAACTTAAAAAGAATTAATCGAGGTGTCTTCTTTATGTTGTTATTGAACCTCATTGTCTCATTTTACAATACCCATATAGTTGTGCACTTCACATATTGGTCCTCCACTTCATAGGAATTTTGGCTAGATTAATGGGTTCTAAAGGGGAAGAATAATGGTTTTAACTAGTTTCATTGTGATATTGTGATGCAAGTGGTGCTTCTCATGCCCTTGAATTGCTTTATAATGATATTTTCATCCCTATGATCACTTGTTCTCTTGGGGGAGATAAGTGCTTCTTCACCTTCCTTAATGAAGTTCTTATTTATAGTCTGATGGGATCTTTCTCACTACTTCTTACAAAGGATTTTCCTATAGATGATTCTCAACGTATTTCAATGGATCTCTCTATAATAGCTAAGAAAATAGATGTTGAAAACAAGCACATTAATAAATGACTCATCCAAATCCTATCATGCAAAACTCTCTTCTTCTATACCTTTTCTAGTGGCTATATTGAATCATATTGGTGTAGGAGTTATGGCACCCAAGGGGGGATAATATGTGTTTTCTTCTCTAAGTTGCCCCAATTCAACATTAAGGGGGGATGCAAATTTTTTAATGTAATTCCCTTTATGTTAGGCCCCTTGTTCAAATTAAGAGGGATGTTGACAATAGGGGTGTAATCTTGATTTTTAGCTATGACCAACCTTACACTGAGTTGGGTATTTATACACCAACTTTATTTAATCCAAAATAAACCTTATAATGAGTTGGGTATCTATACACTGAATGAACCATTGCAACCCCTTGTTCCTCTTAAGGGGGGATGTTGAAAATGGTGTAAGATTCACTTTCGACCATGGATGACCTTTTATTGTAATAATTATTATATTTCTAGGTTGGCTAAGGCTGACCTCGTACACATAGGCTCATGAGCCATAACCCCTCTTGGGGAAAGAACCCTACCTCTTGAGTTGTGTATATATACCTAACTCTTATTGTAATTCATCGTCTTGTGATTATTTTTCATTCGTAATGAAGTGATTTTCCTAAGGACACCTATTAAGTGTTTTTCTCTCTTGTGCTTGGGTATATTTCTCTCTCTAGTGCACTTGTTCTTGGGTCCACTCTCTCTAGAGTTGCACTTTTCTTCATTTATTTCTCTTCAAGTATTGCACTACCCTAGTGTTGGTTTGTTCTTCTCCTTATTCCAAAATTTAAATTTGTGTTGGTTCTATTCGATTCTCTCACTATATCTAACTAATGCTAGAGAAGGAATTAACTATCAAGTCAAACATGCACAGCAACACAGATACATAAAACTTGAGATCTTGTGCTAAGATCAAACTCAAATGATCTAATCTTGCAAGAAGCCAAATTTACTTATAATAAAAGACTACCCTACAATAAAAAAATTACATAATTAATGATACAATCCTTGGGAGAATTTCTAAAGATTATCCTTTAAGGAAAAAAAGTTATTTATGGCATCTTACAAAGAGTATGTTATTATCAATAAGGAATTGGAAAAAAATCCACAAAGTAATTCTCTACAAGAATACAAAGGGGGTGGATGGGCGCATCATATAGCCTCATCCATACATCTTGGATTATAGTAACTAAAAACTGCCTGAAGCAAAACCATCATATTTTTCTAATATATTATGTGTTCTTGTGAACCATTCATAATAACACTTTTCTTTTCCCATAATTGAAATTTTGGTTGGCTAACTATGCTAAAAAATATAAAATGTTGCAAATTTTTACCCAAGAAATTAATGATAAAATTCATTGTCATATTTTATGATGTATGTCTCATTGGTGTTCTTGATCATTGCACTAACCATTACTTCTATTAGTATCTAACTTTGTTTTTGATTAAGTGAGTATCCCTAATCCTTGATCATCCCTGCTTATGCTTTGTTGCCTAAACTTGATTTGTACCTCTTGGTTTAAATGGTCATTTTTTCCCATTTTTATTGCCCTTATAAATGATTTTTGAAGTTTTAAAAGGTTTTGAATTTGATACGATAAATCTTGTCACATCACTTGTCTATTCATTTTTGAATTTTCAAATTTTTTTCCAAGTCACAAATGGTGCTACATGAATAACGTTATTCCTGCAGTGCTAGGAATAATCATATTTTTACATGTGCTAGCCTGCCCCGTTCGTGTCATAATTTCTCAAATCATGATTAGAGAATCTACATGCCTCTCCATGATCTTTTCTCGGGTTGATACTTCAATTATAACAAATACATATGAGGGATTGAGTTGTACCTACCATACCTGCATCAAATCAAACATGTTTGAATATCATTAACAAAACCATCATCTTCTATTTTAGTGTGTCAACTATTTTGTGCAAAGATCAAATTGAAGGAAGAAGTAATTCTTAGTTCTTAACAACCCACGTGAATCGAGAATTCAAATCATCAATCCTCACAGATTTGTTTACAGGACCATATCAACAACATGACACCAAAGAAGAGTGGCCATATTATCAGACTAGAACCCGAGGGCATGGAATTACTCGAAGCATATCCTCAAATGGCACAAAGGTTTAAAGATGCAGGTTGGTTTGACTTTTTCACAACCTTCCATGGGCACGATGAATAGATTTCAATGGTTTTCGCACAAAATTTTGATGGCTTTGAAGCGATAGTTGGAAAATTACTGATGTTAGTGACTGAACATTCAATTGCTAAAGCCTGTAGATTGCCAGTTGGCAGGGGAAGGTGGTGGAAGAAGGAGAATGTGGTTATGGAATTTGTGAATCAATTTTTAATCCCATAGAAACAAAACCCTAATTGGAAAAAGGGAATACCACATAGTTGGGTAAAGAAGGAATGGCATATAGTTTTGTTGATCATCCATAGGTATATTACGTGTGAGGGCAGGTTTTCATTGGTTTATCTTTACCATATCAGACTACTAATTCACATTAATGGTTATTTTCCTCTTAATTTACCCTACTTCCTACTTAAGAGTTTATCTAAAATGTCCAAGAGGGTGCAGTCTCATCCTTCTACAACTAAAGGCAGTCTCTTTCACGAGGGCTTAATTAAGACACTGGTAATATCCTCTTTAAACAAAGTCCAAAGACCCTGGGATTGGCTAATCCAGTCTTTAAGAAATGATTTACAGTGAGCTAAATCCAAAAATTCCAAAAGGAAGAAATCATTCCAACAGAAACAGACTGGTAAAGCCACTAGATTCCTAATTAAAGAAGAATCACCTGCAACTAGGGTAACTTGGGCTAGCAAGAGGAAGTTGCAAACTCAGCAAACCATTGGGGATTTTCTTGTAGGTAAAGACCATGAGGAAGATACCACTAGTCGAGGTAAGAAATCTAAACTAGAAGAAGACATTGACATATTTCTTAATCCAGAGATAAAGATGGAAATTGATGAGGATGAGGATTATACTATGAACCCATTTCAGTCCCCAGTCACGCAGAAACATAAATCTACAAGTAAGAAGAGTTCAAAGGGAAAACAATTGAGCAAAAATCCAACACCTATGCCTAAGTTCCCTAGGAGAAACTCCACCAGAGCTGTCAATAAATTTATATTAAATTCAAAGTCCATGTTTGATCCATCCATTAAAAAGGAGAATCTTATAATTATAGAAAATAATTCAGAAGATTCCAAGACATGCATCAAGAAACAGGTAGAGACACCTTCTTTGCACAAGACTAAGAAAGAATCTGAAAACTTGAGGAAGAGACAAGAAAAGGGAAAACAGGTTGCTCAATACTTCAGGAGACCTATGACAAGATGAACCACTAGATCAACTTCAAAATCTGAATCTGTGTTTAGGGGTACAGGTGTAGTTTCTGATGACAAAGATGATCCTTTTGTAGAACCATATCAGATTCCAAACCTTCCAGATACTAGGGATTCTGATAGCATTGAAGATGAAGATCATAGCTCTGGATTATCTTCAATATATATGATCAAATTAAGAAAAACTCAAGCTGCTATAGACCTGAATCTACCTGCACCTGTAGAGGAATATCCAAACTTTAAAGTTAAAGTTAGAAATGGAAAATACATGATTAAGGAGCTACAAGGTATGGTAAAACAATTAAAGAAAGAGAAAACTCTGGTGGAGAAATGGAATGCCAGACAACAAGAGAAGATACAAGATTTCAAAAAGAAAAGAAAAGAACAAAAAACACTGCTTAAAGAGTTGCGAGAATCCAAATTCAGGTTATATTGGCATAATATTGTGCTAACAACCAAACTGAAGAAGAAAGACACCAAAGCCAGTGCAGTCATTATACCATGATAGTTATGAAGTTATTTCCTGCATTTTTGAATGTTTTGATGCTATTACTCAAGGAGTAAAAGATGAACAGTTCAATTTCTATATTTTGATCAAATGAAAATTTGATATTTCGAATGGAACAACTCAGTAAGATATGATTCCAAATTTTGTGGGATTTGCCAGGTTGTTGTAAAAGATATTTTGGGTTACACTATTGAGATTTATACTATATTGGCATTATAAGTGTTCATTTGAGCTGATTCTCCTATAAGATAGGCATTGAATAGATCCTATTACAAACTGAATACTATAAAATAGGATATGTAGTAATACTCTGTGTACTTAAAATAGACACAAGGAAGATTGTATGAAGGTTGAAAATTTGGGATTTCATGGACCTATTTTGAATTTCATTGTAAGACGGGTTTTATTCCACATTGATACTAAATGAAAAAGGCATGTTGATGGTCATATTTTATTTCATTTCATATTCTATTTATTTTCTTACTTGAAGTCATTTTTTTGTTGCAATGCATTGATTTCTTGATCTTAAGTAACACAGTGAACACTTTACTGTTATTGTTTATTATCAAGATTTTCCTTCAAGTACATGTTCTTGTTTCTAAATTATATTTTGAAATAAGAAATCTATATGGGGTTGACAAATTGAATGCTCTAATATTTCCTTTCTTTATTTTCCTTATTTGTCAGATCTATTAATGTGACTACCTTTTACTAAATCAGTGGGATATCTTCTGGCTTTACTTTGATTTATGTGTTTACCTTGAACCCTTGAACTATCTTTCAACCATCCTAAAAAAAAAACAATTCATAAAACCCTTAAAATACTATTGCAATAACCTGATGATGCCGTAGATTTCCCTCTCATAGCCAAGTGCAACTTTAGAGTCTAATATTTTTTGGCGTCGTTGCCGAGGATGGAGACACAAAGTATTTTCCCTAGGAGAATGACAAGATTAGATCCAAATCTTGATGGTGAACAATATTTTGGACAATTACACGAGACTGTGTATTTTTCACTTGGTGACTCCTCTGTGGTAATTATGGCTCCTAAAAGAGAAGGAAAAGGACCTAAAACTCCTCCAACTTCCTCATCCTCCACAAGGAAACAAGTTACCAGAAAAACCCCAGACCCTAATCTTGTTGCAGCAGTTCCAGACTCTGAAAAATTATTAAGAAAACCTAAAATCATTCCTGGATAGTCCTCTCTCTCAAAAGAAAAATTTCCTTCAACCAACACTCAAGGAAAGACTTCTAAAACTGTCAAACTCACACCAGATGAAGGAGTGATTCCTAAGAGTGAAACAAAGCCTATTATTGAGCCTGCTACTGTTTCCTTTCCTTCAACTATTTCAAAACTAAATCTAAATCAATGGAAGTTGTTTGTTGAGCTCATTGAAGAAGAACAAACAAATACTTTATCTGTAGTTGAATATTTGAGAGATCATAGTAAAGATATTAAAAGTGAACCATAAACACTCTCATCAGCACCTCAGTCTTTTTCTTCTGAAGAAAATAAACCACGTTATTGTTCCTTTGAAAACTCTCTTTTTCTGGAACCATCATCCTACTTTAGTCCAAAAAAGAAACCTTTGTTTTATGAAGATCAAGAACTTATATCAACTTAGTTAAGTTGCTTCACTCAAGGAATAGTCTCTCTTTCTACATAACCATTTTTGCTTACTCCTATAGCTCAAACACCAAAGGTAGCAAATATGGTTGTAAACAGAATGGATGCAATAGTTGCAGCTAGATATGCACCATTAAACCTGCCACAAGTCCTGTATGTTTTCCCACCCAATCATTATATGAAGTATTTGCCAAGATTCAATGGAGAAAAAGGAGTTACTATTGAAGAGCATTTAAATTCTTTCTACAACTTTGCAAACAATTTTAATGTGGAGCATGCAAATGTTTGGATGAGACTTTTTGTGCAGAGTTTAGATGGTGAAGCAAGAAAATGGTTTAGAAGCCTACCACCTAATTCAATTGTTGATATTCATGCATTGGATGATACCTTTTTAATACATTGGGGAGATAAGAAAGATTACTTATATTACATCACTGAATTTGGTGCTTTGAAAAGAAAACAAGGTGAATCTATATATGATTTTACTAAACGATTCAATAAAATGTATAGTAAAATTCCAGATGATATCAAGCCCTCAGAAACATCAGCCAAAATAAGTTGTGCCAATGCCTTTGATGATGAATTTTCTTTGTTATTAAGAGAAAGGAGGTCTTCTACTCTGAGTCTGATGCAGGAAGAAACTATTGAGGTAGAATCCAACATACTAGTAGCAAAAAAGTTAAATTCCAGGGGTGATAGAGATAGGAAAAAACAGAAAGAAGAACCACCTTCTTCTTCTCATACAACATCTGATTCTAAGATGGATGAAATGGCCAAAATTTTGAAAACATTAACATCTAAGATGGCTAGGTTGAAAATGGAACAAAAACAACCCAATAGACCTACAGAAGAAGGTGGATACAGAAACCCTAACCAGTTTAGGATACCTAATAATGTACCTCAAATCTTACCAAGAGAAAGGAGGAATCAAGAAGATCAAAAAATTTCCCCCCCTTTTCAAAATAATGCAGTAGAAGAGGTTGAAGAAGTAGATGATATTTATGATGACCCTACAGTGCATTTAAATGATTCAGAAATGTCTCCTACTCATTTGACACAACATGATTATGAAGATGCTTTGATATTAAATCAATTTGAAGAAGGGGATGCTGATGAAATTATCCAGAAAGAACCTAAAAGAAAGAAGTATGATCTTAGGTCCAGATCAAACAAACCTAAGGTGGATATACTTGTTTCAACAAATAAGGCTAGTGCTCCAGTTAAATCAGGAGTCTGTAAAGAAAGTTTCGGGATTAAAATTGATCAACAACTAAAGCAACTTGTCAAATTTGGTACTACAGAGTTACAGGAAACTGAAAAGGTTGTTTCTTCTTTCAGCCTGGAAAATGAAATTAACAAGATTAAAATCCCCATACTTCTGATAGAATTAATGAAAACAGATCCTTTTAGGAATTTTGTTCTCAAGGCATTGCATCCCCCTGCTCATGTCACCTTTTCAGATAATATCAACCTTGAAGATGAGAATCATGCTATAACCATTGGACCTCATATTGAAGACATGAAAAATGATTCTTCTCCTTTCTACATATCTTTGAACATTCATGTCAAAATATTACATAACTGTTTAATGGATTTAGGGGCTTCACACAATGTCATGCAAAAAGTGGTAATGGATGAATTAGGTTTAGACATCACTAAACCCTACTTATACCTATATTCATTCGACTCCAAAAAATTTAAATTTCTGGGAGTCATTAAAGACATGGTTGTTACTTTATCTCAGTTACCTATGAAAAGTGTGGTATTGGATGTTATTGTGGCTGACATACCTCCAAAATTTGGGATGCTTCTGTCAAGGTAATGGGATAAAAATGTAGGAGGCACATTACAAATGGATCTCAGTTATGCTACCATACCTGTGTTTGGTGCAGAACATCGGAGATTGTATAGGGAAGTAAGGCTGGCCTACTTGGTAAGTGTTTTGGCATGTTTTACAGACAGTGTATGCTTGTCATTGATGGCAAGTACAACAACGATGATGGCTTGACAAGATGAGAATATGCATCGACAACAAAATAGGAACAAAGTAAGCTCAGGAGGATTTAGCACAGAGTTGGACACAGTACGAAGGTATGCTTGTTCATTTGATGGAAAACAAGCAGGCAAGGAAGACCTGCAGCGCAATGATGATTGAATAGCAAGATCGAAGTTTTGGTCAAACTTCATTTCGGAGTTTTCGACTATCAGGATTTCAGATACCGGGAGATGGAGAAGTCAAAGACTCTCAACATCAAGAGTCCTGAAATGATGAAATGAGAAAACCTAAAAAGGTACATCACTCGAAATGTTGAATATCAGGATTTCGGTTACTGGGAGATGGAGCGACAAGGATCCTTCCTCATCAGGAGTCCTGAAGTGCCGAAAAGCGAAACGCTGAAATTCCAGAAGTAGGCACATCATACCAGGATCTCGGTTACCGAGAAATGGAGAAGTCATAGACTCTCATCATCTTGAGTCCCGAAGTGCCAAAATACGAAATCCCAAAACAGACACATCAACAAACCATGTCAGCTAAGGACACGTGGCACAATCAGGGAATGACAAGTGTCAAGCTGATTCAACATTTTAGGCACATGTAAGTCACGAATCAGAGTGGCACATGGCAACTATTCAACACGTGTGACGTCAGCAGGTTTACATCACATAGAAGCTTTCTATTTTGGGGTTTTTACACAACAAGAAAAATCTCCACCATCACGATGTCTCGAACTCCGAAATGCTGAAAGGGACCATTGTGAGTCTCGAAAAACTTGAAGGGAAAAATGCCGAAATCTCGTCAACCATCCATCTCAGTGGGTTATGTGAATCGTCTGATCACTTCGGAGATTTTGTGATCATGAATTTGATAATGTTGGATTCACGATGACTCGAAAGGGAAAAACATCGAAATCACAAAACCCGAAGTCGCGAAATGATAAAGACTCCATACCGGAGTTTCAGAGATTGGGAGTTGGAGGAGTCAAGAGTGAAGACTCTTTGTCTCCGGAGTCCCGAAATCGCGAAATGTAAATTTGCCGAAAAGAGGAACTCAGGGGTATGAACCTTTCATCCGACTCCTTTTTGGAGTTTCGGATACCAGAACTTGGAGGTGTCAAGAACACTTCACCACAGAAACGCCGAAATCTCGAAATGTGAATTTGCGATATATAGTTTCCAACTAGCCAGTGGTCACCGCCTCTGGTCCCATGGGGGAAGGAGCTAGTATAGACAAGATCCTTTTCGAAGTTTTGGGGATCAGGACATGGAGTGTAACAAATCTTTACACTGGGGATCCCAAAATACCGAAATGCGAATTAGCGAAATAAACACAAGATCACTTGAAATCAATCCAATGGTGTAGGGAATTTTCGGCCCGATTGGAGGGCTAATATTGCTCCTTGCAGTCTAACTGCTGGAAACCACTGATGGTCTCTGCCAGAGGATTGGAAGAGAAATCTGTGTGATCGCCAGAGGAGCTGAAGGGTCTCCAAGCTTCTTCCAATGAATGAAGACGAGTCTTAGAGGGACTGAAAAGTGGATGAGCATTGAAGTTTGTAACTGAAGCAGAAAGTATAAGCTCGACTATGCCAGAGAAGATGAAGAGTCTCGACTGCCAGAGAGGCTGAGGAATCTTAGCATGCCATCCAGTGATGTTAAACACATGGGAAAACCGCCAGAGAAGCTGAAGGGTTACCATGATGATCAGACAGAGCACTCGAGATGTGGAAGAGATTAACACGGTGTGAACAGGTAGAGGCATGGCATGCATTACATGCACAAGGTTCACAGAAGCTATAAGTACATTGTACAGAGAAGTGATGAGGTAGTTGTTGCTGAGGTGAAGTAATGCATGTGTGAAGAAGTAAAGGGGTGGTGCAGCAGCTGAAATGGACAGGAAACAAAAGGTGCATTGAATGGTATTGGCACACAGAGCACAAAAGGCAGAAGAACAGAATGGGCAG
>ML789332.1:227850-241097 GCA_009831015.1 Picea engelmannii
TTTAATATCATTCATACCTTACTGGTATTAATATCGGGCTTCCTATTATGAAGCTTCACAATGCATTAAACTCATGCACTCAAGTACAATTGAACACAACTAAGTATTCATCATACTAGTTTACGCCTTCTCCTCACGTGACCACCGGCGGTGACCACGATCCGAACTAAAAGGTGCTTCGCATTTCGCAATTTTGAGATTCCTATTGCAAGGAACTCTGGTTCTTCGATTCCCTGAAACCCGATAGGCCAAAATGCCGACCTCCAAAATGTCGAAATTTTGATCCCCGACTTTCTCCTCCAAGGAGGTGTCTCCCTGGCTCGTCGCATTTCATGACTTCGGAACTCTCGATGTCAAGCGTTCTGACTTTTGTCTGCAGGATTCCTGAAATACCGATTCCCAATATCCCGATATGATCATGGCCCCACTCCTCTTTATGTCGCGTTGTTGTGACTTCGAGGTTTTCATCCCCGAGAGTCTAGATTCCTCGTCTCCAGGACTTTCGAAATCCCGAATCTCGGTATGTCGAAATGTAGGCTTCGGGATTTCGTGTTTTTTGATCCCTCAATGCAAGAGTTTCTCGGTATTTTCTCCTTTGACTTCCCGATACCCAAAATACCGGCGTGCCGCTATTGAGAGATCAACGACCACGATCCAATCCACATCCTACAACCCTGATCCTTTTTCGACGTTCTTTTTTTTGGGGGGGGGAGGTCAAGAGTTCCGAACTCTTGCCCTTCGCCTCCCCGGTATGAGGAGTGTCGAAATGGCTCCCTTTGAGGATTTTCCTGAAACCTCAATCCTCCACTACTTGTCCTCTAGAGATGAATGGTCCCAATGCTTTTGGAACTTCGTGGCCCGGGACCTCTAGTCTCCCGAATTCTTACCTCTCGGACTCCCGACATCCAAAATTGCGAAATTCTCTCTGGACGATCAATGGTCCAGATCGCTCCTTGATCAAGGGCTATGATCTTTTTGCAAATTTCTCATTACTTCTTCCAAGCCCTTTGGTTTTGCAGAATTCTGGTATCTCCTCGCAACTAACCAGTGCGCTACTTCTCCGAGATCGAACAACTCGAAACATTTAGGTTTTTTCTCAATGGATATTGACTCTTGATCCTATCCAATCTTCAAAAATATCTTCTGAAGGATTTCTCCCACTCAATCCTCCATACTTGTTCTTTCTTTGAACTTCAATTTTCCGCGCTTCCTTTTGAACGCTTCAACTCTTCAAAACTTAGAAACTTTTTCTAAGTGTTTCCTCTCAAGACTTAAAACCACTACTCCTCCTGGTATACTCCGCGCTCAACCTTCGAGGTTTTCAAACTTTAACACCAACTTGATTCTATATGCATGTTCAGCATACCAAAATTCTCTGCTATCTCTTCTGAGCTTTTAAGTTATTTACAGGACTAATCTCATAGTCATAACTCATACGGATATTATCCTCTCTTTATGGGAACAACCAACAAGGGTCACTCTTGGTAATTAGCAACAGTCCCAAAGGACTCCTCTTAATCTTGCTCAAACAGATTATCCTTGTTGTCGATCCTAACCATTATAGGTCAGGTAATCTGACCCTACATATTTTCATCATTCCTCTCAATCGTGATGAGTTATATGCTCAGAGTTTAGTCTTTTAATAACGCAGTAATCATAACTTCCAAAGGATCCTACCAGTCCTTACCATATTTCCCAAATCATGAAGGAGTTCTTCATTTGGATCTTAATTCTTACTTAACCAGCCATCTCAATTGCAAGAGACTCTACCTACTTTAGTAGGTAGCCATCGTCACACTATAACAGAATAACTCAGTTCATGTCCCTTTTCTGGCTAGTGCAGGTTCATAGCACAATTTATTCCACCTCTGTTATTCACAATCAGGTCTTATTAGTAATATTGATCAGTGCATTCCTACTCCTATAAGAGTAGTTATCATTTTGACAAAGGAACAATATAATTCCTTTGCTGGAATTCAACAAGAAATCCCAAAATCACAGGTTCAATCTGTAGCCCTTCTCCTCGAGGAGTAAATGCAAATAACAACATCTCCTTACGCGGCTCGTACATGAGCCCAAGCAGGCCAAGTGTTGTAACCATGCTCTAATACCAATTTGTCACACACCCACTACGGGAACTAATATTTTTCGGCTTTTTCCTTTTTTTTCCCCGAGGAACAGAATCCCCGAATTCATATGGGTCCCGATGCAGACCCTACCATCCCTTATCCTTACCCATGTGATCATTGGCTATGACCATAGGCCTTACCGAAGAGGTGCTTCTGGATTTCGTGATTTGGGAAATCGCGATGCATGTGTTCCCCTGCTCTCTAGTCTCTCGAAGTGTCGAAATCCGAAAGGAACCAATAGTTAGTCACATCTAACAATGCCTAGGATTAAAACCTGGCATTCCACCTTTCGAAGTTTCGTGTACCGGTTTTTCACAGTAGAAGAGGACGAGGGGTTCATACCCTTCGGTTTTCTAGGTGTCGAAACACCGAAGACCAAATCTACACGCGCTAAGCCATATCAGGATTTCACAAGTCGGGAATTTGCGATATGCGTAGACAAGAGGTCTCGCACATAGGTTTCCCGAGAGAGAAAACTCCTAAACCTATATTCATCGCTAAGCTCATTTCGGGATTTCGCAAGTCGGGACTTCATGACTGGCAAGTACAAGGGAACTGACCCTTGGGATTTCCCGGGTACTGAAACACCGAAACATCCAAACTCTAGACACGCTATGCCATTTCAGGGTTTCACAAGTCAGGTTTTCCAGACTGGTGAGTACAAGAGACTTGCCTTTAGGTATCCCGGGTGTCGAAACTCCGATGGGTTAAATATTTTCCATGTGTTGCCCTGGATCCAACGATCCATAATAACCCTCGTGATTTCGTTGATTATGAATCCGGGTTCTTCACTACTTTTATACGCCTAAGTTTTGAAACCCTGGTGGCTTTCGAATGTTCGCCACCTGTCCTCCAACGATCCAACGGTTGAAGTGATTTCAGGACTTCTTTCATGCACCTATCTCCGGATCCAATGACTGTCAGTCCTTGTTCTAGATCTGACAGTTCTATACCATCCGTTCAGATCCTCTCCTCTTGCATGCTATCCTGTGTGCCTGGACATAGGATTTGATGGTCCAGATCCACACTCTACAGTTGATCTAAGGGTTTTTGTTGCTCTTCCTTCCGAGCTTTGGCTTTCTTCCCAATCTCAGAATATTTCGACGCTTCAAAGGTCTTAGTCTTCGATCTTCTACTGCAAGCTAACCATTGGGTCTCGCCAACATTTACAAAAAGTGTTGTCCCTCCTGAGCTTTCTCAGTTATGAAGGAATTAAGAGTTTTACGCTCTTTCTCCTGGGCTTGACTCTTAGAAGAGTCTTCTATGCACCCCTTGCGCTCATTTGTCAAGTCTAGGACTTGAGTGAGTCTCAGTCTCTACTTGCCTCGTAGGGAGCCTATGCATAACTACACTACCTCTCCTGAGCTTAACAGAATTCATCCTCCAAGGGACTCTAGACAACTAGGAAGGTTGGCATGTGTACATGAGACTATGCCTAAGGTCAACGAACTCACAGTTCGTGGCTCTAACTCAAGCCGCCACAAAACACAAGCATTTATGAGTACCAATCATGTCCTATCCATATAATCTCTTACTGGCCTAATTATACATCCAAGCAGTAAGGAAAGAGACACAGTATATCCATTCAAAAATCAAGCACAATTCCTGAAACATACACAGTATAACCAAATTCATGCCCAGTTACAGCTAAATTACACAGAGTAAGAAATCACTTATCTATTACAGGTTGCCGCCAACCAACTAACTATGGGTGTTCGTCCTTCCACCTGACCATAGGCTCAGAGGCATTCAATATTAGCACTCTGGCCACCCCCGTGCCAAGCCATGATATCACCAAGGAACTCTCACTCTTCTCGAGGGTTCTCTCTCTATTTCAGTTTATGTTCGGGTCCTATTTTATGCAACTCGGAGCTTTCTCACTCGTTTGTGGCCTCGGCAAGGTTTCTCAAATTCTCTTTGGCATCAAGCTCACGGCCTTCTGTTTGTGATTCACTTGAGAGCTTCATACCTCTCCCTTGCGAGCTCCCATTCTTGTCCCATGTCCCTTTCTTCCTTTTCTCTGTGTCCCTCTTACCTTGGACGGTTTCATTGACCAATCTTGTTCCTTCTATCGAAAGGAAACTCAGGTTTGCAGGTCCCTGCAGTACTTCGGGCTAACAACCCATGTTTCCATTCATGGGGGTGGTTGGTGATTCAACCACCATCCTTTCTTCCTTGACTGCTTTCCTTTCCTTGGGATTCGAAGGAGGTTTGTCATCCTTATCATGAAGATTTGGGGTTATTTGTTATATGAACCCTCTTGTATGGTTTTCACATTCTTCCTCTAGTGATATCATGGCCAGTACTTTCAAGGCTTCACCCCCATAGTCAGTTATTTGGCAACTCAGTCAATAATACATTTACATTGTCCTCATGCCTTAGCATGGTAATTCCTATTTTATGATTAATTACAAATTGGGGGAAACAGGGTGTTACAGGGGCATCGACACATTATCATGGTCATAGACTACTTTAATAAGTGGTTTGAGGCCATGCCTACAGTCAAATGTGATGGGAAGACTTCCGCCTTCTTCATATTCAATCAAATTATAGCTAGGTTCGAAATCCCGAGTGAGATTATCACTAATCATGGCAGTCACTTTCAGAATGAAATGATGAAAGAGCTAGCATCAAAACTGGGGTTTAGGCATAGTCATTTTCCCCCTTACTACCCCTAGGAAAATGTACAAGTAGAGACTGTGAACAAGTCTCTCAAGACCATTTTGCAGAAAACTATCAGCCAGAGAAAATATGAATGGCATATCATGCTTTATCCATCACTTTGGGCATACCAAACCTCAGTTAAGACTTCCACCGGTTTTTCTCCTTTCCAGTTAGTACATGGTGTGGAGTCGATCTTACCTATTTAAAGTGAAATCCTTTCTCTTAGATTGGCAGTTTCTCTCCTACCTGACACTTCTGATCTTGAACAACGCCTTGTACACCTACAAAGCCTAGATGAGCAGCGTTGAGACACCTCTATGGCTATCGAATTGAATAAAAGATGTGTCAAGTTTCAATACGATAAGTCTATCTGTCCTCGACAGTATGCTGAGGGTGACTTGGTATTTCTATATGATCAAGCCAAAGAACCACTGGGGATAGGCAAGTTCAAACCCATGTGGAACGATCCCTATTTCGTAGGATGTGTCTTAGAAAAAGGAGCCTATGAATTAGAAGATTATGAAGGAACATGTTGGTTGAGCCTAGGAATGGGCTCTATTCGAAAATATATTACTCTTGAGCCCCAAGATTGGGCGTAACTTTTTGAATACTAATGTATTTTAGTGTATATATATTTTCCCTTTGTTTTTATCTTCAACATGCTTATCAAGTTTTCCCTTAGTTGGAAAATGTCAACAGAGTCTTCGATCTACTTAGGATTTTCATACGGGGCCAGTCGTCATACACGAAACTTGGCTTCCGCCGCTTGGGTTGTTTACTCACTCGAGGGTCTATTGGTGTCTTCAGGTTGTGTTTTCCTAGGGAAATCCACGAATAATGTGGTCGAATATAGCATCGTTATAGAACTTTTGTGCGATGCCATTTCACATGGTATTCGATTGTTATAATTTAGCCTGGACTCCCAGTTAGTAGTATGTCAGTTGAACGGTAGTTACCCTGTGCGTGACCCTACTCTACTAGGACGATTCCTATGCGTACGAATTTTGGAAGGACAATTTGATTTTATTACTTGTCATCACATACCTAGAAGTTCTAATTGTGTATCTGATGCATATGCTAATTTTGTTTTAGATTGGCATTTTTCACATAACTAAAATAAAGAAAACATTTTCATCAATGTACACATTGTAACATAAGTTAAGCTGAAGAACCATGTTTTTATATATATTTCAAAAAATATGATGTTATAGTACAAAATTGGGGTTGACACCCTCAATATACATATACAACCGATCATACAATAGTCATGAAATCTACGCCTATGGTGCCAGATGAGTGTCATGATAACAAAATATGATATTTGCGAGATGTTGAAAGAGTCGTACCCAAGCACGAGGCACACCTACCACCTTTCATTGCATAGCCTCCGACAGATCCTCCACCTGAACCATAGGAATCCTCTGCTTCAAATGAGATAGGTTTCCCTGCATGTTTTGAATCACTCTATCTGCATCCCCTCCCACTACCTCTTCTCCCCGGTGCCCCCGATGATGTCATGGAAGTCCATTCGGTCGTCATGGACCTACGTCTGCATACATTTTTAGTTAATACTTAACATCATCCAAAAATATTTTTGTCTCCTTATACAAAAAAATCAAATATTTAAAAAACTATGACATACCTATGTCTCTGTAGGCGGAACTTGGTGGTAATGGCATATCCAAATCTCCTCTGAAGTCAATCCCTGCATAAGGGTAGTCATCCATAGCTATCACCTGCCGACTCCGCCAGAAGAAAAAGTCATCGTTGTAGGGTGTTGTCACCCTACCACCCCCCTACCGCCTCATCACCTCGGTCCACTGTTGCATGGTTGGATCATGAGGTCCACACAAAATAATCTCAACTCTAGGTCACAAGCATGAAACCTACTAGAAGAAAGAACTACAAAGGATAGAAGTGAACCTGAAGTTCCTCTTTCTTCCCAGTTTGTAGTCTGTCAACTGGCCCTTCATATTGGCCAATAGTGAGGTGCACTAGTCATACACTGTGGGTCGCAAGAACTCCACTGAATAGAACATAAGTGGCCTCGATGCCTAGTGCAAAGAGGTCGATCATGTTATCCATGTCAAAACTAGGAAAACAATCTTGAGACCCAGATTGTTGATCACTCTAATTGGGAGTTGGATCCCTACCTTCTTGGTCCCTACAATGAAATGAGTGGCTATGTAATCCTCGATATTCATGCCACTCCTAAATCCCCAGGCTTTGAGGTTGACCACCTCACCCCGACATGACAATACCATCAAGAAATAGATGTCCTCAAATTCAATCCTTAATGGTTTTCCATCAAGGTTGAAGCTCTCACTATCTGGATCATGGTCTTATAGCCCAAAACTTGTATATCCCACATCTTTTCAAGGCCATTTGGGCCCCTAGATCTCTATGCACTGTAACATCCACCTCTTCGTGCTCTCTCTCTCTCCACTCTAGCACCATCCTACAAGAGTCAAACCCTTTTTTAAGTTAGCAACCTTTAAAAAAACATTATCCATGAACATATATGTGATTTGTAGTGTACATAGTCGCATATAGGGATACTTATACACTGGCTATTTTTCAAATAGTCACGTATAAGTATGCGTATGCGCGACCCGTTAAATTGTAGCCCGCATACACCTCAGTTTTGAAGTTTCACCCTAAATAACTTAGAAAAGAAGGCCTAACTACAAATTTTAATCCACTTGAAAGAAAGAAGAGATCAAGATGAATTACCTGGTCCAAACGGTCGTCGATTTCGTCGTTTGCAGCTCCCGCAATTAGCAGTTGAAATTCAGAGGCAATTTGGTCCAAAATCCACTATTTGGGTAAAAAATACAAATGGTATAGTAAAATTGGTTTTTTTTATTATTTGTAGCAAATTTTTACCCACTTTACATAGTTTCGTACAATATTTTGGCCTAATGGACTAATACGACAGTGGATGGAGTTGGTTTTTGTAGTTGTATCCAGGGATTCTTGCAATTTTCAGCGCCATGTCGCCCATTCATAAATTTGGACAGGTATTTTTGCTACCCAACATATAGGATAGGTATCTAATCCATCATGCACAATTGCATCATCCTATGATTGCAACTCATATGCCTTAGGTGCAAAACCATTTTATAGTGGCATGTAACCTTCTATGTGCAACTAGAAGTGTCGTTATTGAATGGTAGAGACTTACCAAACATGGGTACCCTAGTTAGATCCCCTACTTCATTTAGTGCCCATGCAAATATTTGTTTCCGTAGGACCGAGAGTCCCTTATAGATAATACATGACTTTATGTTCGAACCTCATTTCTTACTCATAAAAATGATGACCTATACCTAGAGGACTCCCAAACAAGTCTGATTTAAGATCTTTTCTGATTCGTTTCAAAAAGCGAAAAGATCATCGAGTGAACTTGTCTCTTTCACACTCGTAAATTGGTTCTGAAAGGATGTCTATTTGGTGCAATTTTATCCATTTTTCAAACCAAGTAGACTAATATTATGAAAAAGGGCATGTTTTGGAGTTAAGTTGTAATTGCATCTCATTCTCTTGCTTCCAATATTGAGCCTATTACCAGTTCTCGCTTTTGATTTATAAGCCTTTTACCTTAGTAGTTTGTGTCATCAACCAAGCAGAGCCATGTTTATATCCTTTTCATCTTGACACACCATACCTTGGAGGAAACATTCCCCCGAGTGTCCATCTACCACATGCACCTCCTTGCATTGAGCAAAGGTATGTTCCACTGCGGGAACTAGATTGCTTACTTGCAACACTCGTTTCCTCCTTTGTATCATAAAATTCATTTGACTATGAAAAAATAGAAAACAGACGGGAGGGAAAGGAATAGTATTTATATTGGCAACAGTCGTGCCGCCTTTGAACAGAGCACACATTTTTTGAGTCCACTTGTCATCAAAATTTTGGGTTTAGCATGACCTCAGGAAGCTGATCTCATTACAGAGAGTTTACTCCCTCGACTAGTTACTCTTCTAGTCCCTATGGAGAGTTTGATTGATGCCTCCTGCATCTCAAAGTTTCATCATTGAGTCTATGTTGCCAGAGTCTTCCATATGTCTCATGCTCTTGTTCAAGGATGCCTATCAACCTTTGTTGGCCATTCCTCAGAATTCTTGACTTTGCATGTCGGCCATACCCTCAGTGTGTCTCATAATTACATGAAGTTGTAGTCCTATTGTGCACCCTAGTCCTACTTTCCTCATTAGTAGGTAAACTTGAACCCAAAAGTCGACATTTCATCATTGGTTGTTGATTGGGTGGGTTCTCTTGTGTTAGACGACAAGAAATCTATTCACACATTGGGATCCATGAAGTGTCTTTGATTTCATTAGCCTTATTGGTGGTTTCGTCCAATTTGTCAGCAGTTTTCCTTATTGGTTGTTATTCAGAGGGTCTTTTTCGTGTACCGCTTGCATTTGGCACATGTGAAAGACGCATAGGGTCGTTGGATCGTGAACATGTTCTTCATCTGATTTCCTTCAAATCATCAAGCTCCTGCTTTGTACCTCATGCTGAATGATGAGAAATGCCTTAATTCTCTCCTTTCAGCGGGTCTCCTTCCATTGACTTCAATTCATCTATTCTAGAGATGAGACCTAGATTCCTATGAGTACCTAGAGGCTTGCAGTCATTAGTGGCAGGTTCTCTTGCCATCGACAGTTGGGAATACATCAATGTCTCTTGATTGATGGATTATTCAAGTGTTCAACACCGACACCTCTATTCACACTTGTAAGACTGTACTCGGTGCCTAGATACCTACTTTCATTATCAATAGAATGCCTCGTGTTTTTTAATGGTATACCTTAATGACTGGTAATCAAACGAAGTCTCATTGCATTCGACCTCAACTCCTTTATTCACACGATGTAGACTTGCACCCTTGGTGGATTGTAGAAGAATTGAAGACATCAGTTTACAGTCGCAACTTTCCTGAGTTGTTGCTACCTTTTATTGGACCAGTACCTATGTGACTTCAGTGATCATGGGAGATCATATTGTACTCCATTGTATACAAATATCTTCAAATTGATTTTGAGACTGGTTTTACTGGGCCTTGTTCATGACTATGACAACCTTTAGCATGTAGCCACCTTTGTATTGCCTACTCATGACCATGAACAATTGTTTGGTATATTTTCACATGGATCTGCAGTGTAATTCAAATTGGCATCCATGTGCACAAAGTCAGTGTAGATCATAATGAGCAACTAGTTCTTCTAGCTGGGTCCCCATTACTCCACTTCTGGGTATTATAATGTATTTCGGCCATCGCAAATACTTCTCTGACCTCACACATTAGGGGGCATATGTTATAGCAAGATTTTCCTCACCCTATGAAAACTTGCACAGAAGGCCTTTTTCCATTTCCCTATGCAGACTTGAAGTCCCTTTTTGCAAATCCTAGAGCTAAAAACATTATTTTTCCACATATACGTGCCCTATCTATTATACAACATGTGTATACATAGGTTGCACCACTACAACCCGGATACATCAGTTTTTGTGCCCAAAATTAAAAAATGGTGTCAAGTTTCCATGTCACATCACAAGATCCATGATCCTTAACCTTCAATATACTGGAAATGTTCCGAATTGGCCCTTAAGTTCCACTTGAAGGCTATAAATAGGCCAAATCCGGGTTATGGAAAAGAGGAGAAGAATTCAACTTTGAGAGAAAAGTTACTCTGGAGAAATTATTCACTTCATATTAATTTTGCATCCCTTTATCCTTTTAAGTCTGAACAATTTGTTCAGCCCCCAAGCTCTTCCCTACTTGATTGAGAACCTCATTGTCTCTCTTATATGAGCTTGCCTTTGGTGGAGGATTGAAGTGGTGGAGGCCCAACTGGAAGGGACTTAGTTTCTCGGTTCTGAACTGTGTCGATACAGAAGTTTGTAACTCATTCACTTCTGCTGATTACATTTTAATAGAAATACTCTTTTCTCGTCCAATTAATATCTTGCAAATATTTGAATTGTTATTCCATGGGC
Source organism: Picea engelmannii (assembly GCA_009831015.1). Taxonomy (NCBI): domain Eukaryota; kingdom Viridiplantae; phylum Streptophyta; class Pinopsida; order Pinales; family Pinaceae; genus Picea; species Picea engelmannii. Next base: position 238,653 of record ML789332.1, read on the forward strand.
GTATTTGTTATGAATGTTGATGGATTATGCTATTAAATGTGCTAACATTATATATTATCACCATATTCTTGTGTTTCTTAATTGTTGAGGACAAGTTGCAGGTATATTTCTTTGAGTCAAGTGCTCAATGGTGGACTTCATCGAACGTTTGGACGAGGTAGGCTCTTTATCTTGTCTTGTTAGCATATTTTTTTTATATAGCATACCTGATATTAGAGTTGATTCCTACAGTCATTTCCGTCTGTTGTGGTTTACCCCTAGCCATAGAGAGATTTTCCTCGTAACAGGAGCTTTGGTCAAAGATACCTTTACCTCATCAAAAGGCTTCATTGCATATGCTTTCCATCTTATCTCATTGCCTTTCCTCAACATATTTGTGATATGCTTTATTATTTCAGCTATATTTGGAATAAACCTTCTTAAAAAATTTACCCTACCCAAAAAAGATTGTACCTCTTTTTTTCTCCTTGGATTACTAATTTTTTGTATTGCAACCACTCTATTGGGGTCAATTTTGATACCATCCTTTTAAATTATGTCTCCCAACAATTTTCTTTCCTCCAAAGCAAAATTAGACTTCTTTGGGTTGAGAGAGATCCCGAATTTTTTTCACTTTTCAAAAATTTGCTTCAAATGTTGCAAATGTTCACTATCAGAGTTTGAATACACAATTATATCATCTAAGTAAATGACAATGAAATTATATTTCTCCTCAACAAATTTTATGTCCATATCCCTCTGGAAGGTTTCCCCTACATTCATGAGTCCAAAGGGAATTTTAGCATACATGAAGGTTCCCCATGGGGTTGTAAATGATGTCTTTTCTTGGTCATCTGGGTGCACCATGATCTGGTTGTATCCAGAAAACCCATCCAACATTGAAATTCTCTTAGAGCCTACAATATTTTTCAAGATTTGATCCATTTTGGGCAAAGCATAATTGTCTTTGAGTGAAACCCTATTTAAATTCATGAAGTCTATACATAGTCTTATTTCTCCACTTTTCTTTCTGAAATGTACAAGATTAGCTAGCCACTTGGAAAACCTCAAAGAGACAATTATTTTAGCATCAAACAATTTTCTTACCTCCTTCTCAATGAGTGGCAGCAAGAGTGGGTTGATCCTTCTCATATTTTGTCTGAAAGGTTTCTGATAATATTTAATTGGTATTGTGTGTTGAATGATGTTCTTGTCATACACTTTAAGATCTTCATAACTTTAGGAAAACACATCCGAAAACTGCGTCATCAATTCAAGATATTTCTTCTTGTTTTCAGGGGTCAGGGACTTGGACAACTTGACAAATTTGGGCTCTTTATCAGTCCCTATATTAAATTCATCAACTTCAAATTCATTTGGAGTTACCCTGGTATTTTTATCCACATCATTGTCATCAAACAATTTTTCAAGAGGTACAAGACCTTTGGGAATTACATTGTTTTTCAATTGAATAATCACTTTTCTTATTATTTCATTGACATAAACATATGGGACTAAAACAAAAKTTGCATCTTCATCTTTATCATAAAAATTCTCCTCATCAATCTAGACATTTGCATACTCTTATTCCATCTGTAGAAACTGATAATTTGCTTGGCATTTTCACATACCTGCTAGTATTTGACATTATCTGGAATGGCTTGCCTATGCTTAACCTTGATTTCATGTTTCTTATTGGGATACATTGGGATATTGAAAACACTTGGTGATGTGGCAAGAACATATGAAATCGGATTTTCTCCCCTTGCCACCACTGAAATGTTATATTCAGGAATATTTTCAAGAAAATCCAAGACTAGATTCCTATAGGCCCTCGTTCTAGGATGCTTAGTTTGATATATACCTTTGACATGGTTGATTACAAGTTTGGAGTCTCCATGTACAAATATCCTCTTTGCCCCCAAATATTTCAAAGTGTTCATACCTAGAATAAGAGATTCATATTCAACCATGTTATTTGTGCAACCAAAGGACAACTTATAGGAATATAGTTTTGAATTAGAACTAGCATCAGGAGGAATATTATAGACACTTACCCCTCTCCATCAAAGTCCATATTCCATATACCCTCATATTCATTTATGTTATATTCAAAAATTGATTATGCTTGATGATATTTAGGATCATTCTGATCATCTTCCTGAAGACACAAATCATTATAGAAAATTGTGGAACCAATATCAGTGTCAACCGCATAAATAGGATGTTTGTTGGGCTTATCTTTGCTAATTACCATGTATTTCAATAAGACTTCCCTGTATAACCTTATGTCTTTCCTGGAGACTGGAACTATAGCATAAGACATATCTATTTGTAAACTACCTTTGAGTTTAGCATGCCATGACCTTGACAGTAGCATTCCAAACTTAGGAGGAATTTCTGCAACAACTACATCCATGACCTTTTTTATGCAATTTGAGCTAAAGAAACAACAAGGTCCTTGAT
>ML789332.1:251163-272017 GCA_009831015.1 Picea engelmannii
TTATATATGAATTTGTTCTTGTAGCTGTTGAAACACCTCCTTGAATTCCTCATCTTAAGTGTATGTCTCTCTGTATGCATCATCTGTAAATGACTCCATGTGCATCTAGGTTCCCAAAGCTATAATATTGGATGTGGGTGGCCATGAAAGAATGTTTTCCAAATTGTTTGTGCTACCATTCTTATAATTTATGGCCAAATGAAACTACTTTAAGAACCCCATCCATTTGTAGTGCTTGGTTTGTTGTAACTTACTCTGGGCCTACAAATACTGGAGTGGTTGGTAATTTGTCTGAATGATGGTCTCCTTTCCCATCAGACATTGCTTCCACTTTTGTGACAACTTCTACCAAGGCATAGAACTCCTTGTCATAGGTAGGGTAATTGAGGACCTCCCCATGAAATAATTCAAAATGATAGTAGACATGCCTTCCTCCCTACATCGAGACTGTGCCCATGGAATACCCACTTATATATGTCTCCACTTCAAATGAATTCAGCAAGTTTGGTAGCGTGAGCACTAGTGCTTGACTGGTCTTTGTTTTCATCTCATCAAAGGCATTTCGTTATTTCTTCTCCCATTGGAAACTCTTATTTTTTGTTGTTATTGCATGGAGTGGTGCAACTATTGTTGAAAACGAAGCTATGAACTTCCACAAGTACTATGTTTCCCCAAAAATGCTCCCAACGTTTGTGCAATTTGTAGGAATTGACCATTTCATGATGGCCTCCATCTTGGAAATATCTATCTTGAACTCACCTCCACCGATCACATACCCCATATACACCAAAGACTGTTGAGAAAACTTGCATTTCTTGATATTGGCCAGCAGGTGGTGCTTCTTCAAGGTCTCTAACACCTGCATAAGATGTGATATGTGCTTCTCCCAAGTAGCACTATAAAACAACATATCATCCAAATAGACAATAACAAATGAATCTAGATAAGGGCATAGAATATCATTGATTAGTCTCATAAATGTAGTTGGTGTGTTACATAAACCAAATGGCATAACCAACCACTCATGCAAACCTTTCCTTGTCTTGAAGGTAGTCTTCCAGGAATAATATTCTTTGACTTGTACCTGGTGATATCCAAATTTCAAATCGATCTTAGTAAAGTACTTGGCATGTTGTATCTAGTCCAACAGATCATCGATCCTGGGCAGAGGGTACCAATTCTTTAGTGTAATCTTGTTCAATTCCTTCTCCAAGTCTTATCTTTCTTGGGTGAAATTATGATGGGTGGCCCATAAGGTGAGGTACTTGTTTGAATCAGACCCTACTCATTCTCCAAGTCCTATCCTTCTTGGGCACAATTATGATGGGTGAACCATAAGGTGAGGTACTTGGTTGAATCACACCCTACTCCAACAATTGTTGAAACTACTTCTTTACTTCATTTTCTTCCATAATGTATTGTCTATATATCCCAATATTCAGCAAGGGAGAGTATGGCAATAATTGGATTTTGTGCTCCACTTCCCTCTAGGTGGTAGCCCTTTAGGATCCTGGAACACTCCCTTGTATGCCTTTAGAAACTCCTCCAATCCATGTTTCATCTCCTTATTACAACCTTCCAGGGATGTCTTTACTTTTAATGACTCTTCATGAGACTAATTTTCCATTAGGAAAAGTAAAACATATTCCTTGCTAGAAATAATCAATTTCTTATCTTGATTGGCACTTACCAGTGAAATTTTTAATTTTCCTTTGTGCGCATTGGTGATGAAGGATTTTTCGTCCTTGATGAGGCGATATTGGTTGGATCTTCACATGAATACATCATCCCTCATATACATGTAGTGGATTCCAAACACTACTTTGGATACATCTAGTGGTACTACGTCCAATTCTACTTCATCTATAAAATCAACACTTGCAACAAATTTAATCTTGCATTGTTTTGTTACCTTGATCTTTGCATCCTTTTTTAACCAACCCAATAAATAGGGGCTAGTATGATCGTGAACCTCCAATCCGAGATTTCTTACCAGATCCATTGCTATGAGGTTATCCTATCAACTAAAGTCAAACAAATATTCTATCTTGGTCTTCTTGACCTGAATCTTGATGTGGAAGAGCTTGGTAATATCCTTTTCTTACTGGTGATGAAGGCTACTCAAATTCACCTTCTTTTGCACAGATGTGCGAACAATATTTCCATCCACATCAGAGCTACTTTCAACCTTATTGCTCAAATTTGTGGCTAGAAGGTTGTTTTTCTTTCTGTCCTTCTTGTGGTTCTTCGATTTCATCTATATATGTAGTTTATGGCATTTTCCCTTGGTGTGACCATCAATATTGAAATGGTTCAGTGGTCACTAGGATCCTTGTACTTATGTGCAGTTTTTACCGTCTTCGTATCCTTCCCCCCTTTCCACTTCTTCTTCCCCTCCTTGGAATCTTCCTAGTGCTCTTTCTGCTTGGAACCACTTGGATTACCTTTCTTATGGCCTAAGTTTCCAAGATAATGTGTCTGTACACATGCATCATCCATTTTCCTTAGCTTGAAGAGCATCACCTGCTTTCATAAATGACCATGTAAACCCCCCAAATACTTGAGGAGTACATCTGGGTTCTTGGGAGAGATACCTCGCATGATGGCCATCTTTCTGAATTCAATGGTGTACTCATGTACATTCTGCCCCTACCTCTGCCTAAATTAGTGCCAGTAAATCCATTAGTCATCTACATACTCGATAGGGTATAATTGGGACTTGATGAGGGTTTTTAGGTGCTCCCACCTAGTTACTGGAAAATCACCCTCCAACCTAAGTGTTTTTGTATGGCTTTCCCACTAGGTTAAAGCATGGCCCTCTAACTTCAATCTAGCAAATGAAATCTTTTTCTCTTCATCTATATGGTGAACACTAAAGTAAACGTATAGTTGTTGCAGCCAATGATTTAGTTTTAATGTACAAATCTCACCTTAGTATGGATTTATGATTCATAATCGAGGGACTTATAGTTCACTTGCTTCACCAACATGGATTCTCTGTGAAATGTGATTTATGAATTCTATCTCATCTCTGTATCTAATGAGAAAATTCTTCACTCAATGTAGCATGCATGCATCAATTAGATAGCAATGACAATGACAATTCATGCCATTAAGCATCAAATCCATACAACACTCTGTCACATAGAACTTAGTATATCCTATTGTCCAGTTGTTGAGTTTTGTGACTGTAGTGCTCAATTAATTATTCATGCAACTACTCTTTGGTTTATGGGTTGACTCACTAACTTTTTCTTTCATCTTGTGGAACGAGAAATGATAGCATATTAATATGCTTTAGTATCTTATATTAGACAACCTAATTTCCCATTGAGAGGCATTCTCTCATCTTTTCTATCAACTATTTCATAAGAAACCCTAGAGTCCAAACAATTCTTTTTTTTTTTCTACAAATAAGCTAGCAACCAAATAACCTGTGTAGAAATCAAGTCATTTAAAGAATGAACGATCTTGAAACCAATACCACACTCAAATTGAATTTATATTTCATTGATCAATGATGGAGGTCGCAACGCTACCCATTACTACCTTAGTCGGCCACTTATCCAACGCACCATCCATTCATTGTCCACTAAGTACACTCAATATATGTCCCATAACTTCCCCATCATTCAAGCCACGACATTTATGCTCGAGAAAGAAAACCTACTGTGCAGAGGTGTTACTAGACTAGCTCACATAGGATCTCACATCCAATTCAACAATAATTTATGTGGATTGGTGGATGCTAAAGAAAACGTCTGAACCATGAGAAAATGAGGTTGGAGTACGCGTAAGTAACTAACCAAGGTAAAATTATTTCTAAGCCCCCTTGTACTAGGTTTATAGCATGAGTATGATTGGTTTGGTACCCACGTCGTTATTTTTTCTAGCATAGAAACATAGCTTAGCTAGGGTTATGCTCATAAAGTTTGACAACAAAACAAATAGGTGGGTGTGCTCTCTGCATGATAGGGTTTCTATGTTGTGTTTAGACAGAAAAGACAAATATGTGGGTGTTCTCTCCTCATGCTAGGGTTTCCACGTTTTCTTTAGAAAACAAATACAAATACGTGGGTGCACTTTGCTCATGCTAGCGTTTCCATGTTGTGTTTGGATGAAAAAAATGAATGTGGGGGAAACAAAGAAGAAAGGTTTGGGTCTCTCCTTGAGATAGGGTGAGTATGAGAGTTTTAGTTGTAGCGTATAGGATTTTTAAGGTGAACACGATCATTTTGGGTTCCTATGACCTCTTTGAACGATAAAATCTTGTTGTTTATGACATCTCGTGATTGGAAACTAGCTAGGACTTGCAACAGTCATAAAATCACATTCATTGATATTAGAAATGGACCAACTTAGTTATGTAAATGTTCACATGATATAAAGAACACCCAGAAGCTAGGAAATAGTCTTAGAATGTCCAAGAGCAAAGGAAAGAGTCTTATAATTCCCAATACATTCAACAATGAAGAGATGTATGATCCCCATTACCAATATACTCTCGTACAGAATAATAAAATAAGAAGTAGTAGTCAACTCCACATCCACTCAATAAAATACAAATATGACATTTAAAATATAATTAGGAAGATCGATAACGCAATGGTGAATTTAAACAAAACACACAAAGGAAAAACAACATATTAAGGCATGCTTTTTACCCTGGAACCCAAATTGGGAAAACCAGTTTCAATGGTGCTTAGTATTCTTCTTCTACAATTTTGGATACAGTGGTCTCCTCCTCCTTGGAAAAAATCCCTTTGGAAATGAGCAAGAGTGGATAAATAAGGAGATTTATGGGGTAAGGGAAGGCCAATAGCCATGTCTCTTCAATTATCATTCTTTATCCTTCTCTCCTATTTGTTTCCTTGTCATTTTAATTATTTTCTTTAACTTTTCTCTTACATCCTTATTTGGCTTATTCTAAGTTAACTTGCATTATTTTATATGGATTCCATAATTTTTAATTGTTATTCAATTTGTTTTGCAAGTATTGAGTCTTATCCATTCTTCAGTCCGTATCCATTTTGGATCACACCTCCCCATTGAGAGGTTTTTTTCTCTCCAAAATCTTAAAGAAACCAATCTAGATCAGTGTAGTTTGCTTTTCCATAATGTGGCTCTGACACTGGCTCCTAGCTACAACTCTAAATCTGGCTATTGGCTTTAGTGGTTGGTTATGGTCCTTGGTTGGTGCTCTGGCTCTAGTTCTAGCTTTCTTGTTCCTGTGGTGCAAAAATATTATCACTAACTCTTAGGCTTGAACATTCTTCGAATCCAAACTCTGTGTTCAACACTCTTTCCCATCGCCCCCTATGAATTAGAGACATTCGATATTTTCTTCCAATGAAGCCAAGTAGAATTATGGTCTTCTTGCTAAGTGTGAATCTAGTGTGCTTCCCTCACGCAAAAACTCCTCAAGGGAAGCATGGTTGCATTTCTTTGCTAGGATCAGTTGCTTCTCATCATGGAAACAACCCTTCAGTGCATTCACATGCTTACAAACACTTCTATAGTTCTTCAAAGACCCCCAAGGTCATTGACCTCTTTGCATCACTCTTAGGAACATGTCCAAAAAGGGGATCTTTGGATGCAATATTGAACACACAAATTGGATTGTGGTCATCCTATTCATCAACCTATTTTCCATCTCGTTGGTGATGCAGACTTCACGTGCTTCTACCTCTCCTTGGATGACTTCTACCTCTTGGATTGGAGAGGCAAACCACTCTCATCTTCCACAATATTCACTCTCCACACTCTTTTCTTCAGTGTGTGGTTTCTGGTATGAAACTCTAGATGTAGTCGCCAACACTTTTCTTCCCAATGTCTACTCAACTTGCAGTGGTGGAAAAACTTCTTAGTTCAATGGTATGGATTGCTTGACATACTCCTCCTCTCTATGTTCCTATGAGGTTGTTGTTGGTTTGGAGAATCCTTCTTTCCATTCCTCCTCTGGAAGCAATCTATCCTATGGCATGTGACTTGATTCTCCCAGCAAGATGCCTCGAGATGGAATTTCTTTCCACAGTGTGAGTATGTCTCTACGTACCAAAATTTTTCTATTGTATGGCCTCTCTTCTTACAACAATGACAAACAAGAAATGTCTTGTTTGATGTAGACCACCCGTTGTTCTTCTTCTTCTTTCTCTTTTTGATTGTTTTGTTGTTGTCTCCAAGTGTAGGTGTGGTTTGAGTCTAGGAAATCTCCTCACTATTTCTCTTCTTAAATATACCACAAGGTTGAGGTGGTAGTGGGGTTCCACCTTCATTTACCATTTTTTCTCCTCTTGATGAGCAAGCCAACTCTGGCATGCTTTTTTCCTTCACAAAAATGATCTTCATGGTGATGGAATTTTCACTTGTTCCATTAAGCCTAATCCTTCATGCTTGGCCATTTGAATAACTAAAATGGGGCTCAATGTGCCTTGTATCCTCTTTCCTATCCCTTGTCCATAATATCCCATTTTCCTTAGAAGTTTAGAGACAATACCCCTGGTATGCTTCTCAAATTCACCAAGCTGGTCTTGAGAGGTGTATACAGAAGGTGAGCTTACCAAGGTGGTCTCAATCATGGTGCTAGCATCTGTAGTGACAATAGAAGATTATGTTGCTACTCTGTGATATTGGATAGTTTCTTGAAGCCTTGCCAAGGACATCTCCTTCTCTTTCAACTCTTGTTACAACTACATCATCATCTGCATGAACCTATCCTCTTGTCAGTTATCCAATTGGATGACCTTCTTTCCAAGGTATACAAGTTGCATTATGTGCTTGTCCCAATTTGTCCTGACTGCAATGAGGGAGTCTTGGCTTTCTTTAAACTTCTTCTTGAGAAATAGAAACAATTTGGTAGAAGTCTCCATGTGCTTCTCCATTTTTTACATCCTATGGTTAAACATATTAACCTATGCCTTAAAGGTCTCGTTCTTTTCTTGAAGCTTGAAATTTTTGGCCCTTAATTCTTCCAACTTATCTATTCTCCCTTTGCCCATGTTCCAGTCTATAATATTTTTTTCAAAGTTTTGGAAGTTTTGTCTCCATCAAGGATGAAACTTCTATGATATCATTTGGATCTGTAATCAAGGGACTTATTTTCCACTCACTTCACCAACACATATTCTTTGTAGAATTTGATTTTTGAACTCTATCTCAACTCTGTCTCTGATAAGAAAAGTCTTTATTCAATGTAGCCTGCACACATCAATTAGCTAGTAATGGAAATGACAATTCATGCCATTAAGCATCAAACCTTTGCCACACTCTATCATGTAGAACTTAGTATATCTTGTTGTCTGGTCATTGAGTTTTTTTATTGCAGTGCTCAATTAATTTTTCATGCAACTAATCTATAGTTTGTGGGTTGAATCAAAGACTCATTCTTTCGACTTGTGGAAAGAGTAATGATATCATATTATTATGAATTAGTATCTTACATAATACAACCTAATTCCCCATTGAGAGGTATTCTCTCATCTTTGATATCAACTATTTCATGAGAAACCCTAGAGTCCAAACAATTATTTCTTTTGTTATACACATGAGATGGAAGCCAAATAAATCGTGCAACAATCAAGCCATTTAATGAATGAAAAATCTTGAAACTTATACCACACTCAAATTGAATTGATATTTCACTGATCAATAATGGATGTGGTGGAGCTATTCATTACTAACGCAGTCACCCACTTCTCCAATGCACCAACAATTCATTGTCCACTCAATATACTTAGTATATTTCCCATAATTTCCCCAACATTCGAGCCACAACAATTATGTTGAGGAAACCAAACATATTGTGTAGAGACATTACTATATTGGATCACATAGGATCCCACGCCTAATTTGAAAGTGATGTCTATGGCAACAAAAGATATCTAACAACAATTGGTAGATGCTCAAGACAACATATGGACCATGAGAAAATGAGGTTGGAGTACGAGTAAGTAACTGAGCAAGGTAATAGTCTTCCTAAGCACCCTTGTACTAGGTTTATGGCATGAGCATGATCGGTTTGGTACCCACGTCATTAGGTTTCCCAACATAGAAACATAGTTTAGATAGGGTTATTCTTAGAAATTTTGACAGCAAACCAAATATGTGGGTGTACTCTCCTCGTGCTAGGGTTTCCACATTGTGTTTAGATAGAAAACACAAATAGTGGGTGCACTCTCCTCATGTTACAATTTCCATGTTGTGTTTGGATGACAAAAATGAAAGTGGGAAAGTTAAAGAAGAAAGGTCTAGGTATCTCCTCGAGCTAGGGTGAGTAGGAAAGTTTTAGTTGCAGTGTATAGGCTTCCTGAGGTGCAAATAGGAATGTAAGGAGCCCATGACCTCTTTGAATGAGAAAATATTGTAGTTTATGACATACCACGATTGCAAACTAGTTGAGACTTGCAACGATCATAAAATCACATCCGTTGATCTTATAAATGGATGGGTTGAGTTATGTAGATGTTTGCATGATAGACAGAACACCCAAAATCTAGGTTTAGGTTCTGGATATGTTATACATTAGGAATACAAGCATGGGGATGCCCAAGAGTAAGGGAAAGAGTATTAGGATTCCCAATACATTTAATGGTGAAGAAATGTATAATCCCCATCACCAATATACTCTCATACACAGTAATAAAATAAGAAAGTAGTAGTCAACTCCACATCCACTCAATAAAATACAAAGATGACATTTAAAATATAGCCAGGAATATCAATAACATAATGGATAATTTAACCACAACAAAAGAGGAAACACAACATATTAAGGCATAATTTTTACCCTAGAACACAAATTGGGATATAGTGCTCTCCTCCTCCCTGGAAAAAATCCCTTTGGAAATAAGTGAGAGTGAAGAAATAGGGAGAGATAGGGGTAAGGGAAGGCCAACAACCATGGCTCTTCACTTCTCATTTCTTAGTCTTCTCTCTTATTCGTTTCCTTTTCATTTTACTTATTTTTCTTTAACTTTTCTCTTACATCCTTATTTTACTTTTTCCACATTAACTTGCATTGATTTATATGGCTTACGTAATGTTGATTGATTATCAATTTGTTTTGCAGGTAGTGAGTCTTATCCATTCTTCAGTCCGGATCCATTTCGGATCACTTTATGTCCACTTTCACTTCCATCTTGGATAGGGAATGTGAAGGGATAACGAAACTCAAACTTGGCTACTCTTTCTCGGGTTATTTCCATGACTCCTTTTTTCGGTCTTATTGATCTCCCAATTTCCTATCTGATTTGATCTCTAAGTTAGAGCTTCCATCATTTTCAAACGATTCAATTTTTCTTACTAGAGCCTCCATGAGGAGGTTCATATTACGGTTGATATTGGTGACCTATGCTTCCAACCTCTCAACCTCTATTCCATTGGATCTCGAGGGTTTTCATGAACAAACTCATCTACCATGGCTAGGGTTTCTACAACTTCTCTTTCAGTCGATTCCTAGATCCTAAAACTTCCCACAAATACCCAAAGAAAACATGGCTTTGATACCAAAATGATCTTTAAATTGTCATGGATATTACATTGGAATAGTTCCTCAAAACATATCCGATAAATAAAAACTGAAATCTACACTATGAAGGTTAAAATTCCTTTAGATTCCAGAATATTTAGTTACTAATTTTTTGCTTATGCATGAAATAGATAAAATGAAAAAAATAGTGAAAAATAGAATACAATCACACACAATCCACAAAAAAACACAAAGATTTTCTCTAGGAAACCCTTACGAGAGAAAACCCATTTAAAAGGTTAGGATTCTCTTCTCTCTTTTCTCTAGTGTGCAAATAACGCAAGTACAAAGGAGAAGGAACTCTCTATGGAGTTACTTGAGACTTGTGGCATGTTAGGCTGCTATAGAACATTAACACCCTATGTTATGCTCTTTAATTTCCCACTCCCAATTGTTTCGCTCTGCTATGGAAAAAAATACAATAACATAAGATGAAACCCCTTCTCCTCCTAGAGGCCTGATATTTAACATAGCTTGATAGTCGTTTAGGGTTAGGGTATTGACTTCCTTAACCCTCAATTAGTGATTAGGTTTCTGCCTTCTAGATTGTTCTATAAAATCCCCTATGTGGCTATCCCCACATGTTTAAGTAATGGGGGTTGGTGTGGCATCCACTCACACCATGGTGATCAATTTGGTAGGTCAACTTGTAGGAGGCATAAATTTCACATACGAACTCTGATTGAGGTGATTATTGCACCATTAGAAAGGTATCAATGTGTAGAATATATAAATTTTCTCGAAAGTAAGGTTTGGACCATAAAAAAATTTGCTTGACATCTCAAAATGGATCTCGAAGATTTCATATGGTTTTTTGGACCCAAATTTCCAAATTTTGACCAGCTACCAAAATGGCCCTACAAGATGATTCCTCCAATTTTTCCAGCTAGAAAGCATTGAGATAGATGAAAAATAATATAATGATCCAATCCAAATAAGAAAAAATATCAAATCCACATATGGTAAGCCTTTAATTATTGAGACTTCAACATCTGAGAAGTCAATATGATGAGAGTGGAAACAACACTTGGAATCCAACATATCAAAGAATTTACAACTCGAGAGATTAAGATATAATTATTTCTAGCAAGCAATGAGAGTGAACAATGGTTTTAAAGTCAATAGGTAAGCCCATCTTATACATGTTCTTGTAACAATTATCAAGGTTGAAATTAATATATGAGCAATATCAAAAAATAACATTTATGATTGGTCTTATCATTATTAAATATTTTTGATAGACTTCATATAGTTTAGTTCATAAGCATGCAGGGGTTTGGTCAAGTGGCCAGCGAATGTACTGTTAAGGCGTTCGTGATGTTACGCAGGTCACGAGTTCTAACCTCAATTTATCCGGAGGCATGCTTGCGGGTTGTGTGATTCTCCCTAGGGGTTATAAGGTAGCCGACAGGATTCAACCCCGTGTCACACAAGTACGATACTGTCGTAGTTATCGATTCCCCTAGTCATAAAAAAATAGTTTAATTCATAAACTTTTTCTCGTCCTAATTTTCATTCCTCTTTCGAACCAAGTGATTTATCCTTTCCTAAAAAAGCATGGAGTTGCTATGAAATCTATAATAAAAATGGTTTTGGAGATGCTCTAATTTTCTTGTTGCATTTTTGTGAGGAGTCTCCTATTATTACTAATCAATGGGAGCTTTAGCAATCTTCCAAGAAGAATATGTTTAATGAAGACAAGCTATAATCATGGTTTTGCAATGAAAATTGTAATTTGATATTTTTATAATATTAATCAAAACATCAATATGAAATTTCAATGCTAGTTCTCTTTCTTTTATTTTTCAATCAAAATTGTATTAACATAATGCAATACAAATTATATTGAGCAGTGGTAAATTACAATGGTGACTCATTTTGTAGAATACAACACAAATCATTGAGAAGTGATGTCTCATATTATATGTTCAATATCATATTACTTGATCACGTGAGATATAAAAATTGTGTGGGATTTTGTTTCAAAATATCACTATATCACACAATTAAAATATATAATAATACTCAATTCATTAGAATAAATGTCGTGGTTAGTTATACAATTAAGAGAAACTAATTAAACTATATCAAATATACAAAGTTAATAAGAGCCAAGTTTGTACCATTACTATTAGATTCATTACTACTAGTGGACCATTAAAAAAAAACTAAAAATTATATATTGAAGTTTGTACAGAAATTATATACTTTTCCCTCGTATGGTAAATTATTTATTTTATAAATATATACCAATCTAGATCCATCTTAAGTCCAGACTATCAAACACCAAGAGTGATCAAATATCTCAAGGTGCAAACCTTTTTAGAGTGCAAAATTTGAGGAAAGGTTAAAGGTTTGCACCTCGAGAAATTTGATCCCTCTGGATACTTGATAGATCCGAAGTTAAAATGAATCTAGGATGGTTTCAGTAGTGGGCAGCCATAGAAAATTTGTAATCATCAACATTATGTATATGTAATATATGTCTAAGATTAATATGATCATATTAAATTTATTTAGTTACCTTATTTTTTTGAGAACATAAACATTATTGATAGAAAATATACTTAAAAGCTTAAGATGGATCCATCATTTGTGGGTTAAAAGGTCTATTAAAGGGAGGAAAGGTTAAAGTACTTGTTAGCCCACCACTGAGTAAATTTGTGTTAAAGGGAGGTTCAAATCGTAGACCATTCAAATATTTAACTCTAGATATTGTAGTAAATGTCATACCCTGTCTTTCTTGCTTCCCAATATTAATAGTACATTTATCCAACGTGAATCCTTCTGACATATGGATTGCTGACCCTAAACAAGTTTCAAAGGAACCTAGTTTTTGTTACCTCTTTCAATAGGTGTAATAGGAAACTAGTTTTTTATATTTCTACTACAATGAATCATTTTTCATTGTGCTATAATTGGAATGTACCATAATATTTTCCATTATTGAAATAATTTCAACTACTTGATTGCTCTAAATGGTTTTTCATTGTATCATCAGTAAAATTAATGTACCTTATTGTTTTGCATTAGGTTATAGCTTAAATCTATGCAACTACTTTATTGCTATAAATGAATTTTCATTATATCATCACTAACATCAATTTTCACTATATCATCACTAAAGCCAATGTACTTTATTGTTTTACATTAGGTCATCGTAACCAATGTAATTACTTGATTGCTTTAAATCATTTTTCATTGTATTATCACTAAAATAAATTTATCATTTCATATTTCTTTATATCATTGTTGAAATCGATGCAACAGATAGTTATATCGTTGTGGAAATCATTGCAACTATGTGACTATTTTACATAAATCTTCATTGTATCATCACTTAAATAAATACAGACTATCATTTTGCATTATATCATTGTTGAAATCGAAGGAATTATTAGTTATATCATTGTTGAAATCATATTGCAACTATGTGACTACTTTACATCATTTTTCATTGTATCATCACGTAAATCAATACACGTTATCATTTTGCATTATATCATTGCTGAAATCAATGGAACTATTAGTTATATCATTGTTGAAATCATTAAAACTAAGTGACTACTTTACTTAATTTTTATTGGTATCATCACTTAAATCAATAACGCTATCATTTTGCATTATATCATTGTTGAAATCAATGAAGGAAAACAAAGCAATAGAGGAAGAACTAAGGAGAAGGGAAGGGAGAATCCATTACCTTCCTCATGGAGGTTCCTTCGATAAATTGAAACCCTAGCCTCCATGAGGATGAAACCCTAATAGAGGAAACCCTAAGAAAGAAAAGGCAAGGGAGAATAAGAGAAGAGAAAAAGAGAGGAAATAAGAAAAGAATAGGAGAGGAGGGTTCTAGCATTTTTTATGAGAGAAAACAAGATAATTTAATTAAAATAAAATAAAATAAAATATACTCACACTCACACGGATTGAGACAAATGGTCTTTCTGAGCCCAGATATTTCTTAAATTTATTTTTGAAAAGTTTACTTTGAATTTATTAAGTTACATAGGAAATCAGACATTAAACCTAATACTAAAGTTGTTGCTAAGTCTAGTATGTCGAGTTTGGTGTTCTTTAGTTAAACAACATTGAGTTTTATAATTACTAAAAAAGTATATAGAAATATAAAAATGAAGTAAAAGAAGAGTTTTTCACAAAGCTGACATAGAGTTTCAGCTGACATAGAGTTTTTCACAAAGTTGACATAGAGTTTCAGCTGACAAAAAGTATATAATAATATAAAATGAAGTTTCAAAGTTGACATAGAGTTTTTCACAAAGCTCAAACTCATACATTATGAATAATTGTGAAAATCTACACACTTGTATGGTAATAATCATCTTTATCATCATGAAAATTAATTTTAGATCATGAAAATCCACTCATATGTAGATTTTCATTTTTTTAATCTTCTAATGATATGCAATATACTTAGTAAATATTAAATTAAGATAAATCTATAATGATAATTTTAAAATTATTTCTAATATATTAGAAGTCAAAAGAATAGTTATATTATATCTAATATATAAAAGTGTAAATAAATTTTAACACTGAAATATTAATAATTCTTTTTTGTTTTTATGAAAATGCAATTGCTTATTATTCAAACTTAACTAAAAGTGCTATGTAGTTTCTAAAATTGAGCATAGTATTATCTTCACTGTTCACAAAACAAAAGTGGTTGTTCTTTATCTGGCTAATCAATCCTTCTTGTTTAAGGATGTTGATCACAACGTCAATTGTGTTGTATTTCATTTTCATTTATATGTATTCATACATCATGTCCTTAATTATGTAAAGGGGAAGTTGATTAGGTGATAAGTAAATGGAGTTCATTGTAGATGTGGTGAGTCACTTCATCTTTCCAATCTAAATGTTCTCCATTGATCAAAATATTTTAACATGATACCATATCAATTATCCAGAACTCTAATTGCATCGAAAGTCACTCTACAACCCAGTATGAGAGAGATGTCCATGTAACATAACACATTAAAATAATAGTAAAAAATCCATAAAATAATAAATCAATATTAAAATAATAATAAAACAATAAAAAATCATTAAAATATATAAAAATAAAAAAATACATATAAACAACAAGTCCACTCAATTAATCAATGGACACAATTATAATCAAAACATGTATATAGTACCACCCGCATAGATCCATCTTAACCCTAGATCTATCAAGCGCCTAGAGGGATCAAATCTCTACAGGTGCAAATCTTTAACCTCTCCTCAAGTTTTGCACTCTAGAAAAGGTTTTCACCTGGAGAGAATGGATCCCTCTCGGCTCTTGATAGATCCAGGGTTAAGATGGATCTATGTTTTTCTTTGTACAGAAACTGGAAATTTTAAATTAATAAAAGTCATGACCGAGGTCACATAATACAGAGGAGGGTGCTGGTAAAAGAGATACTAACAGCAAGATTTCAACAAAACTTACAAAACTGAGTCTAGTATTAGCTCAACATTACTATAGACAGAAGTTTCATCTTTGTCCTTAAACTGTTTAAGAGAGATTTGATTAAGCCATTTTACAAAACAGAGGGCTTTCTTACTGGTCTTCTTTAAATTTGATCTTCTTCTGGAGGAGGTTCTAGCGCCACATTCAAGTATGGAAGTGTGGATTCTGGTATACTTTTGGTTTCCTCATTCTGAATTTGAGCTGGCTAATTTGGTGGTCTAGCTTCCAACTTTATGTCTATGTTCTCCCCTTGTCGATGGAGAAATTCGACTTCATCCTGCAATTGACTTATTAATGTGTGATGTTGGGCTAAAGTGTCCAGCGTGAAAGAGAGAGTGCAGTTGTGTGAGTCGAGACGGAGAGATAATTGTTGGGTGGTGGTGAAATTATCGTCCACCAACTCTTCCTCCAGTCTCTCTCGAGCTAGATGTTGAGTCATGCCTTCAAATAAACTCGTAAACGAAATTTCCAGAAGATTACCTCCAGACCAATCGCACTTGATGCTTCCTTTGTCATTGATGCTTTCAATGTTGCCTAGAGCGGTCCCTCCCACGCTGGTCCGATTGCTAGAGCCTATGGGACTTAGTATTTTAGGATTCTTCTTGGTCAATAGGCCTTGCTACACTTCCTCTTTCTTAATTGTATTCAAGTCTGCGAAATTCTGGTGGGACTAGCTGAGGTGGTGGATCAAAGGCTTGCCTTCAAATTTATCGCCACGAGGAGAAAAATTGATGCATGAATGCCACCAACTTCGATCGAGCTCACGTATTAAGTCTCTTTCATGCTTTGAGGTGGCATGTACTACCTGCTTTCCCTTGTTGTAGGTCATTATGAAATTCCTTTCACTTGTCCTCACCTCAAGTGGAGTAATCATGGTGGATTTGATGTTGCAGGATGCTTTGCGGACATGAAGGATCTGATACGACGGAGTCCCATGAAGGAGGATCGCAGAGTGACCCAATTTTTCCATGCGAACGAGATTGGCTTGCTTCTTACAATTTCCCACGAGCCAGGAGGTACGGGGATACTTCACCTGCCATTTTATGATGTGATGTTTATTGCATGAGCCTTCCATTTGTTGAGTCGTGGGGAGGCTGGTGCCAGGTGGAGATGAGGAGAATGGGGGCTTCGTCATTAGGGAGGGGATGAGAATAGGACCCTCCCCAGTATGTACATATGACCAATGGATTTACCAATTACTTGATTGTCCTTTACATCAGCTTTTTCATTGTTTGTGCGAGGGACATGAAAGAAGGAAGTTTGAATTGAGGACAGGATTGCTTTGATCCTCTCTATGATTCTCTTTAGCTTAGAGTTCTTTGGGGCAGTCCCTTTGAAGAAATTTCGAATTGTATTTTTTGAGTCCCCTATTATGATGATATTGTTGAGCTTTTGTTCCTGAGCTAAGAGCACTCCTTGATACATTGCCTAGGCCTCCGCCATGTTGGCGGTGGTTGCACCCATGTTCCAGGAGTAATCTAGCATCCTTTTTCCTCTAGGGCTATACATTACCCCTCCTACACCTGCCTCTCCTAGGTTTCCTTTTGATGCACCGTCAAAATAAAGGACATGGTTGTCTTGAGACTTTAGCCATCTTTTGAAGTCTTGATGAGAAAAATGAAGCTGGCAGCATGATTTTTGTGGAAAATTTGAGGGATGGTTGAAGGGAAGATTTAATTTCTCCAACCACTTTTCTTCTTCTTCTGTCAAATGGTTACATGCCTTTGCTTTGAATTTTCAAGAGGAGAGGAACTCTGCCAGTTGTCCGATCGCATGGGCAGCGATTATGGGGGGGGGGGAGGATTGACTTCTCCTTGAAGATGATTTTATTTCTTGCCAGACAGATTTTCCAACAAACATATTTTATTGAGGTCTTCCAGGTGCGATGAAAGATCATTTTTTTGTAGAGGGAGCCTTTGTAGGCTTTGCTCCATTTTCCAATCAGTCTTCAAAAACTTGCTGACCAGGAGATTTGGTTTGTTAGTTCTGAATAGACAATGTGCATAACTTGCTTGGAGAAGTTGCATTTGAGGAAAAGGTGTTAAATGCTTTCAAATTCTTGATTGCAAAGGGCACATCTGAAGGGTCCCACAAAAACTCTTTTCAGTAGGTTCTCACCTGTTAAGAGTTTGTTGTGGGCTAATTGCCACCCGAAAATATTGATCTTAGGGATGCCATATGCATTTCATATTTCTTTCCAGATTGCTGATTTTTCTAGGAGAGCATTATCAGAGAGGATAGTTTTATATCCAATCCTCACAGAATATCCTGTTTCTCCCCAATCCCTTCTGTTAGCAATCAAATAATTCATTCTGAAATTTGTTTGAAAAATTATGCCTCATCTTGTGGAGGACTTTTGACTGCCTTCCCAAGATCTAAAAACATATCTGAAAGTACCATTGGAAATATTAGGATTTCTAGATGTCAATCAACTATTCAAGCATGTAAAACGGACACTCCACGGCTCAGAAATTCGATTTTTCCCAAGGTAGTTTTCATTAAAACAATTGCGCTTTCACCAGCTCATTGGTTTTGAAATTTGCTAGTTAGCTGTTGAAAGATTTCCTTTTCACCAGCTAAAGGGGCAGATTCAGGACAAAAGAGCTGGTGAAAGCATAGAAGAGTCCAGAAATGTCTTCTTTCTGCCCAGATCGCGATTTTTTAATTCCTGAACACGTGGGAAAGGTGTCAAATGATGGATAATAATTAGGAGAAGCTAGAATATCTTTCCCATGAAGTTTTAAAGACATGTGGTGAGGAAATAACACCAAATGGCACAATAACTCTTGACAGAAAATCGCCCAGTCATCAAAAACAAATTTCTGAATTTGTGATTTTCACCTACAGACTGCCAAATAATGATTTAGTTGTCAAATTCGACTTGTAATGATCAGATTAAATCTATTTGGTTAAATATTAGGTTATTTTATTGTATTAATTTTTGTACTATGTTTTCCATATTTAGAAGTCCAGATCCATGTTTATAGGATTTGAGATCTGTTGTAAAAGATATAAATACCTATCATTTGATAGAAGTAGGGTTCGATTTTGGATACATGAACTATACCTTTGTAACAAACTTTTCATATGATAATAAAGATCACAAGTTTCTCTCTCTATTAATGTCAGATTTCCACCCTTCTTCTGTACTCTTATTCAAGTTGTTTTAACTGCAAAATGACTGTCATCTCATTAGTCAGTTAATAACTTGATTAATAGTTTCTTACATTGTTTATTAAACCCATCATTGTGTATCTAGTTTATAAGCATTGTCTTCTTCACCCACTTAAAGCTATTATCTAATTATTGATCCTTGAGGGCATTGGTTTATTTGATTATTCATTTTGACTGTCTGAATACCATATTGTAGTTGAGTTATCCCATTGATCCACACATACAAAAACACAAAAACAAGTTTACTTTAAGTTACCAAGCATATTTGACTTACAACCTCAAAGAGTTTCCTGGAGTGATAACAAATTGACATCGTTGCCGGGGAGAGGATATTGAAGCTCAGCTTCCTTGGGACATGACAAGATCCAGCTTTGATGATAGACAAAGTCTAGACACAAATCGGTTGTAATCGTCTATCTGGTGACTCCATGAAGGAAGATTCAGTGGCAACTCTATTGTTCAGAAATCTGTTGGTGAATCCACTGGTATGAAATGAACAAGAGGTATGCATTCTGTGATTTTTCAAGTATTTCTGGTTATCCTCATCCAGTGCCTAGTAGAGATGAATGGGAACGTAGTATTCCCAGATTTTGAGGTGAAGAGTGGGAAGTGCCAGCTGAACATTTGCTGGACTTTCATGATTGCATGCATCGGTTGCAAATTGTGCATGAGGATGTTCAGATCCAGCTCTTCTGTTTCTCATTAGAGGGAATTGCTCGTGAAGACTTTCATGTTGCCTTTCATTTGTTCTACAAAGAAAATTTTTCAACTCACCTTTTATTTCCTGAATGTTGTCATGAATTCAAATAATTGACTAAAGATTCAGATAATCACAAAGAGTATGTTGTTATAAGAGAAACCTCTCATTGTGACTGAGATATTGATGATCTTCACAATGTTAGCCATAGTATAGATGCTTGTGATATTGTCCCAAATGCATCTATTGTCTTAGGCTGTCAGGAAGATCAAATTGTTCCCTTTGAAGACTTGAAAGATGATGAGCAGATTGAAAGATCAATACGCGAAAGTATTGGATCTGCAGTAGATGTTGAGGACAGTCCACATCTTCTAGATTTGCAGATCAAGGGAAGTTGTAGTAACCATAAGGAGCAGGATTTGCAGGGACTGTCTAATCTTCAGCTTGAACATCAGAAAGATCTTCCTTCTCCTTATGATTATTTGATTTCAAATTATGATGAGGAACGAGGTGAGATTTTTCCAAATTTGTTTCATGCTTTTATTGTTGATCCTGCTATTCAAGAAGCTTCATCTATGTCATTAGGATATTATCTTGATGCTCCTATATTTGAACAATACAGTGATGAGGAAGGAGATGTTAAGGTTTGTGAATATTTATTGTTTACTCAAATTCCATCTAGTTCTTCTTTACAACAGAGAGATGATCAAAAGTATGTGCATGTTGTGATTGATGCTTGTCACAAATCTATTGAAGATCCTTCTAGTCTTGATATATCGTGCAAAGATATTATTATTGGAGAAGAAAGTGTTCACTGTGATAAGCCAACATATCATCATGATGAAATCAGATTGCAGAGAAATGGTGAAGGGAAGCAGAAAGATTCAGATCAGCAGTTGAGTTTTCATTTTCCTTCGACAAAAGAAGAACAATTTGCTTTCAACATTGATATCAGTAAAGGCAACCAACATCACTTCAATCTGCAGTTGAAACAACAACATGAAGAGGCATTTCCTTGGGTCTTTCGTGACCCATTTGCTGATTTTCTGAAATCTATGAGAAACATAAATGTCAAGATATCTTTGTCAGATGATGGTTGGTTCTGCCATCTTTTCAAACTATATTTTTTCATGCTACGGTTTCCTTTCTTTTTCTGTTTCATATCAAGGAGGTTACCAGTAAATCAATTTCTTTCTTGGCTGCAATGGAGATATAATTTTACTTGATCAGTTTTCCCCTACTGGTTAGAAGTAGGAGTAGGTGTGAGAATACGCTCCTCATACGAGCAGTTAGATCATGTTCAGTTGTTGATTTTTGAAATAAGCAGGCAAACTACATCAAACTACAGTCAATTTTCAGTTTAGCAGAGGATTAGCTGAAGCCAATGTTATCTCCTAAAATAGCACAGTCCATTCATTTCATTTCTAGGTGATAGCATGGTCATTAATAAAGATTTATATAATTTTTATTAATCTTTAGTGTCAAAATATAGGGAATAATTTGTTATCTCCTATAATAAATCGATCAATAAAAGATCTTTTCAAAAAATCGAGTAAAAAGCTTTTCACCAGCTAACATCTGTTTTGAAGTTAAAGTTAGCTGGTGAAAGCCCCAAGTTTCAACGGCTAAAGTGTACTCTCAGCAACAAGCTAGCCGGTGAAAGCATTAACACGGGTTTTCCTCCAACGACTCCAGAAACCCAAAAAGGATATGCCTGACACATGTCATACAATCATTATGGAGAAGTAATGGACGCAAATGTGTGATGAGACCTTTCCATCACGTTTTTTGCAGGACATCATGATAGAGTGCACTCATGAAATTTGTGGGGCAGACAAAGAAGGGTTTGAAGATGTGACACACTCTTAATCATCATTGCAACCAAAGGATAAAGTACCAGTTAGCTGATGACATCAAATCAAATCACCATTTCCTATTTCAAACTCACGGCTTTCAAAAATTTCTATTCTGGGGTTTTCAT